>JAGDQM010025322.1:0-15862 GCA_017580835.1 Termitomyces bulborhizus | reverse complement strand
TTTTAAAGATGGTTCCGCAGCAATGCAGTCCACGACGATTGGAACTTTTCCGTCGCCACCAACAGCCACCGCTACGTCGTTTACTAGATTGGGGCTGTTGTAATCGAAAGTGTCTGTCGCACCAATCGACTTGAGATAGTCATGATGATTGGGAGAGGCAGTAGCGAGGATCCTGGTATATCCTGCTGCTCTCAAAAGCTGAATCATGTACTGTCCTGAAGTTGAACCAGCCCCATAGATAAGGAAAGGAGTTAATGCAAGCGGAGGTGCCTCTTTTGTGGGGAAGGAGGGAGGGACAGGTAACTTGAGCTGATTGAACAAGGTGAAGAAAGCCGTAATCAAATTATCCGGAATTGTCGCTGCTTCTTCAAGAGAAATCAGTCCGGCACCTATCAGCAGCTTGATATGAACTATGCTTATGCTTCCAGCCAATTGACTTACTTTGGAGATGGCAAAACGCGGCTGAACAGTGTACTCCTGTGCCCCCTTAGAATCGAATGAGCTAAAACATGCCACGACGACCTACATAGACAGAACAGCAGACACATCATGGATTTACAATGCAAAGATGAGTGTATCAAGACATACTCGATCCCCAACAAGGAGGTCAGTGACGCCCTCTCCGACTTGTAAAACTGTACCCGATGCATTGAAACCTGGGATGACAGGATAGTTTTGGACGGCGAAGCCCAAATCAGACATATACGTGTCGAATGCGATCAAGGACGTGTATTCGACCTTGATTAGGACCTCACCGATCCCAGGAGCAGAAGTTGGCACCTGGATCATGTCAATAGTTCCAGGTTTAGTAATGGCAACGGCAGTGTGCGTAGACATGACTGTAAGATGTCGAGGGAGCTCAAATGTGGAGGTCCTGACATTGTCTAAGCCGCCTTTTATCCTGGGAGAAGGGAAACGTGTGATTGTTAAGCATGGGTGAGACTCGTGCGAAAGATAGATTGACGTCAGGTATACCACTGCTCTGTAATATAGTTGTCCTTAATTAAGATCAGGCGGAAGCATTTGGACACTGGGTATTACCAAGAACAAGCCTCATGACGATTCTTCTGCTCACTGCTAAAAATCATCATTCGGCTAGTGAACCATCGAAATAAAGATCGCACTGCGCTTGGAGCAAGCATTCAAATGTTCACGACAAACGCGTTCATAGTAGTGTAAGTTGTAAGCGTAGGTAGGATATAACAATTGGTAATTGGTAATTTCACATTCGCCATTGTTTACATTAGTTTGTAAAGGACCCTACACCACCTTGGACAGGTTGCTCTCGGGAACGAATGATTCTATGTCTGTTCTTCTAGAAACGTCTCTCGGTGATTTGGTGATTGATTTGGAGGTCGATGCATGTCCAACGACTTGCGAAAATTTCCTCAAACTGTGCAAAGTGTACTACTTTAACCTCAACGCTTTTTTCAACGGTATGTTCTCATAGAATCCCTTCTGACATCAGCTGATAGTCCTCTTATTACAGTTTCAAAAGATTTCCTAGCCCAGACAGGTGATCCCACAGCAACAGGCACTGGTGGTGAATCGATATGGTCATACATCGCATCAGGATCCCCATCGAACCCGGAATCCCCTGTTTCTCGATATTTTGAGCCGGAAATACGGCCAAAATTGAAGCACACGACTAAAGGAACGGTTTCTATGGCCGTTGCTCCGGCACTTGAGGGTCACAAGGGCGGATGTGGCAGCCAATTCTTCGTCACTTTGGCTGACAATATTGATTACCTGGACGGCAAGCATACAGTGTTCGGGCACGTCGTCGAAGGTCTTGATACTCTGGACAAGATCAACGAGGTATATACAGACCAGGATGGACGACCGTTTAAAGACATCCGCATACGTCACGTCGTGATCTTAGGTCCAAATCTTACTTTTTCTGTGTCTAGAATTCTGGTTGACGTCTTTCTCTATTGTAGATGACCCATTCCCGGACCCTTCGGGCTTAGTCCAGCCGCCATCGTCTCCCACGCGTCCTCCAGACAACTCCACACGGATTGCAGAAGACGAAGATCCTTTGGCGACCTTGCCCGAAGAGGAAGAGGAAAAAATTCGGCGTGAAAAAGCTGCCGCTGCATCTGCACTTACTTTGGAAATGGTTGGTGATTTGCCATTCGCGAACGTTCGGCCACCTGAGAACGTCTTGTTCGTCTGCAAATTGAACCCTGTCACCCGCGACGAGGATCTGGAGCTTATATTTTCGCGATTCGGGGTCATAATGAGCTGCCAGGTTATACGAGACAAAAGGACAGGTGACTCATTACAATATGCTTTTATTGAATTTGATAAGCGTGAAGATGCTGAACAGGTAGAGCTCGCAAACTCTGTCTTCCATCAGCGCGTTTTCTTGACTCTAATGATCCTTTATAGGCATATTTCAAGATGCAAAATGTGTTGGTTGATGATCGTAGAATATGGGTGGATTTGTATGTTCGGACTTTTACTCTGGACTAGCACAGCACCTTACCTAATTTTTTTAGCTCACAATCAGTGGCAAAGCTCAACACACACTGGTCAAATGATATCAGACGCGGCTTCAAGCCTCCTAAGCGATCTTCTGGGTTTGGTGGACGCGATGATCTTGAGAGGACTCGTCTGTATCGAAATGAAAACGTTACTTCGCAAAGACATGGTGGTCATTACGACCTGGTTTTCGATGTCAGTGGGTCACATGGACACGGGAGAAAGCGCAGCCGCAGCCGCGACAGAGACCGAGACCGAGACAGTCGCAGGAGGCGTTCTAGGTCACCTCGCAGAGATCGTGATTACTCCCGAAGTCGGTCCTAGTCTCCAGATAAGACCCTGTTGACGACGGTTGATCCGATACCCGGGAAAGGAAGAGACGATGATAAAGTTGTATTTGTGTCTGTATGTTCTATGGTAGATGGTGAGAGGACCCCCTCACCGGTGGTAACAGTTACGCGCCCATTACCCCACAGGATCACGTATTGCCATGTCAGTATCATTGGGCGATCGGGGCCATGGTTCCTGTTCCGTAGCTCACTGCTTGGGTACAGCCTTGTTTGCCACTACATATATAATTGTGCGCCTTCAATGTTTCACCCTCTCTCTCTCTCCATGAACACTCAACACCTTCGCTTCGATTATCCTGATGCTGATATCATTCTTCAATCCTGCGAGCAAGAACCTGCTCAGTTCCACGTACATCGATGCATTCTTGCCGCTGCATCCCCATTCTTCCATGATATGTTTTCTTTACCGCAAGATCCCCCCGTCACCCACAAGGTCCCAGTTATACCTATGTCCGAGACAAAGGTTATTCTCGGTGCTCTGCTTGAGTTCGTCTACCCGTTAGATGACCCTTGTATTCAGTCACTCGATGACCTCGTCTCCGTCATTGGTGCCGCGGCCAAATATGATTTCGCGGGCGTCACCGCCAAACTGCGAAAGCTTCTAGTCGCGCCCCATTTTCTTGAGTCAGACCCTATCCGCGTTTACGCTATTGCATCCCGCTTCGAGCTTGAAGAGGACGCTCGCATCGCGTCGAAATATACGCTCAGTGTTCAGGTTCTCGATGCACCGCTCTCTGAAGATCTCAAATTCATCACCGCATACTCATACCGCCAACTCCTCGATCTTCATCGACGTCGCGCCAACGCAGCTATCGCGTTGCTCAAAGTTTCTCCGGATATAAAATGCATGCAATGCAATGGATCCACATTTTCGCTTTATGCAATACCGAAGTGGTGGTACCAGTTTGAGAAGATGGCGAAGGAGGAGCTGAGCGTGCGTCCGACGAGTGACGTTATTTTTGGCATTGGGTTTTTGGCGCAGGTGGCGATGGCATCGGAGTGTCAGCGCTGTGCAGGAAGTATTCTGGACTCGTGGAAGTTCCTTCAGGATTTGAAGAAGGACATTGATGGTCTTCCCTCGATGATATAGTCCTCAAATCGGTTATTGTATATATAGATTGGACCCCTTCCTCCTTTTCGCTCTCTTCTCATCGTCCGCTTTCGTGAGGTCGCAGCATAATAATTAGATAATTCGCGATATCCTGTATCGTTATGATCCGCCTTGCACGCCTACATACGGTATAATACACTCCATTACAACTATTGACGTTTGCGTATCAGGGGTTTCCGAGTCCGATTTGGTATACTTATTTCTTTCTCGATTCATTTCGGATAGGCCGCGGGTTCAACTGCGATCACGACATACTAATGATTGTCCACGGAAATTGGTGGATACGTACGCCTATTACAGAATGGTCACCCCCAGTGAGCCTTACTAGGATGACCAAATCCAGTTTTCTTTTCTATGTGTCACATCGAAGGGTGATATGGAATGGAAAAAACTTTTACAGCAGGTCTGATGTGGTGGGTAGCTTGAGCTTCCCTGGCGGCGATGAAAGCCGCAACGTTGATGATGTTTTTAACCCGACGTAAAGTAGGAGGCACACATAGAAACAATCTCACGAGACGCTGTTATTGTGCTGAGAAAGGAATAGATAGATAGATTGAGTTATCGCATCATCGCCATGACCTTGGAAAACGCGTGCTTCTAACTTTGGGTCTTAGGCTTGACTGGGAAACCGACCGACTGCCTGTCTGGAGAAGAACAATCCAATAGACTTTGCGCGCTTCATTGATGTATAATAAGGACCGTAACTTGCTCCTATATGTAAGAAAGTTTGGAAAGATTGATCGCACTTGATTCTGCTACTTTATTCCAAGGATTCCATTGTAGACACATCGAATAATCATCTATGTACATATCTGGCAAAACACTTCATAAGGCTTTGTATGTTATTTTTTCCAGTTTCTTGAAGGGAGCAGCACTGGAAACAGGGGACCTCCATGTTTTGTACATTATGTAGAAGATATTGGATGGTGGGTATTGAGTCTTGCCTGCTAATAATCTGTATCACTGCTGGGCGCCAATCATTTTTTTTAAAAAAAAATGCTGGAATGACTACTCGGACGTTTTCGCGTGGCGTGTTCATCTCCGCCGCCTTAGTGTAACAGTACCTACCTAAAATGGAACACGCCGGAGCACACGACGAACCAGTTGGACTACCTGTCCCAATTAGACCTGTAATGCAACATATCACTATTGGTAACTGGTAATTACCACGTTACAGCCTTGTGACCCGTTACTCTCAACCTGCCGGCTTTTGAAACTCCGTAGCGGGGAAACCCGAGCCGCTATCGTCCCTCAGTTCGTCTCACATTGTCGGAGCTTGTATCCTAGATTCTCCCGCTACGTACACTCACGGGTACTCGATAACCTTGAAAGAAATATGTGATATGCCATTCTTGGTGCATCTATTTGTCATGAAAAAATGCTTTACACAATGTCTTCTTCCACAATGAGTAGCGAGAAAATAACATAACATGTTTCTTTGATCCTTTTTCAAATTTCAGCACTTATAATGTACCCACTTGTTCTGTCACTATACTCGGATCAAATGTAGCGGTAAGGACGATAAACTTAAACGTTATCTTATCACCAAGAAGGCATGATAATGCCTCGTAAATAGCCCTCATTAATAACCATTTTTACTTAGTTGTCACCTTTGCTTCCAATAATCCCCAATGTTCACGCCACAGCTAGCGACATTCAAGATCCCCAACATCGACAATGAACCCATGGTAAAAGATTTACCTTGACATAACTCGATTGAGGCTGATCGCAAATCGATGTCCTCTCATCAGAGGACCTATGCTCCGGGGTCTGCAGAACGAAAGGCCCTCGAGGCTGCCCTTAGGCAGATGGAGCAAGAGTTGCCTTTTGAAGTGCCGTGCATCGTCAATGGAAAGGAGGTATGAACGAGCACACCACCCTGTCTTCATTGTGACGCTTACCGTTCACTCGATGAACAGGTCAAGACAGGGAAGATCGCTAAGCAGCCTATACCCCACGACCATGTTCGTCATCTGTGCATATACCACGAGGCCGATGCAGCCACGGTAGCAAGCGCGATCGAAGGAGCGCTTGCGGCGAAATCCGAGTGGGAGAGCATGCCTTGGAATGACCGGGCTGCTATCTTTCTCAAGGCTGCAGATCTTGCGAGCGGGAAGTATAGGTACAGATTGCTGGCTGCGACAATTCTTGGACAAGGAAAAAATGCATGGCAGGCTGAGATTGACGCTGCGGCGGAGGTAAGCAGATAATCGTAGATATTTTGATCGAGGACTGATTTTTGATCTCGGTTCCGCACTTTTCAGTTCTCAGATTTCTTGCGCTTCGGTGTCAAGTTTGTTGATGAACTTTACTCTCAGCAACCCTCAAAGAACGCGCCAGGTGTCTGGAAGTAAGTTTAATCTACTTATTGACGATCCGCATCTAACTCTCCAAAAGTCGTGTTGAATATCGCGCTCTTGAAGGATTCGTGTTGGCAGTATCGCCATTCAACTTCACTGCCATCGGTGGCAACCTTCCTGGAGGTAAGGATTGACAACCTGTTGAAATTTGAACGCCCTGGTGCTAACACCTCTAGTACCTGCACTTGTCGGCAACGTCGTTGTTTGGAAGCCCTCGCCTGCAGCAACTTACTCCAACTACATCGTCCATCAGATCTTCACAGAAGCTGGTGTGCCTCCGGGCGTAATTCAATTTACACCGGGCCCTCCTGCCGAGGTCGTCGCACAAGCAATCGGCAATTCCAACTTCGCAGCACTGCACTTCACTGGCAGCACCTTCGTCTTCAAGAAGCTTTGGAAGGACATTGCTGCCAATTTAGACATCTACAAGGGATATCCAAGGATTGTAGGAGAGACAGGAGGAAAGAACTTCCATATTATCCACAAGTCCGCTGAAATCAGGAATGCTGTGGTCCAGGCGGTCCGTGCGGCATATGAATACCAGGGTATGTGGCATTTACGAGTTGTCGTTCCTTCCCGTTCTAACCGGAATGTATAGGTCAGAAGTGCTCTGCCCTCTCTCGACTCTATGTCTCGACATCCGTCTGGAATGGTGGCTTCAAGGAACAGCTTCTCTCTGAAGTCGCTAAAATAAAGATTGGCTCACCTCTGGACTTCACCAACTTCATGGGACCTGTCATGTACGTCCTCGATCATCATGATTCACTTTTTTCTTAATTGCTAACCTAAAGCAGTGGTCGGCCCGCATACGATAGGGTCCTTGGCTACATCCAAAAGGCTAGAGACGCTGGCGGAGAAATTCTCATCGGTGGCACTGGTATGTCTGTCGCCTTCGTGTTCGACCTATTCAACCGTTGAATGTGTCTATCAAAGGTGACGACTCAAAAGGCTATTTCATCCAACCTACAGTTATCCTCAGCAAGGACCCACAGTCAGTGACCCTCCGCGAAGAGATCTTTGGCCCTGTTCTCACGGTGAGCAATTGAAGAGATCGTTTACCTGTTAGCTCATTCTTATGAGGCATGATAGGTGCTCTTATACGAGGATGAGGACTACGAGAAAACGCTCGATCTCATCGACACGACAACCGACTATGCTCTTACAGGAGCAATGTCAGTGCATAGCAATTCCTACGAATTCAATACTGACTTGGGTTTCGGCTTAGCTTCGCTTCCGAACGCAAGACACTCCTGACTGCTACCAATCGCCTTCGCAACTCAGCTGGCAACATCTACTACAATGAAAAGTGCACTGGCGCAGTCGTTGGTCAACAACCCTTCGGTGGTGCCCGTTCAAGCGGGACTAACGACAAGGCCGGTAGCATTGCCATTTTCTACCGTTTCGTTAGTGCACGGAGCATCAAAGAGAATTTCATTGGTCTTGAAGATTTCGGATACCCTTCCAACTTGGTTTAATGAAAAGTATGAAAAGACCAAGATCATAAATGTACAGTTTTTGTAATAGTAGCATTCGTATCAAAGTGTATCTGTCAAGTCGTTTCAGCTAGTTGGAATCATGAATCTGGGCTTTGTTAGTGGTCTTGCATCCAACGCGGTGAACCTTCCAATCCTCCTTCTGACATTCTTTGGAACAGTACTTCGCCCGTCCACACGCACTGCATTGCATCAAGCGGCGCTGACCTGCTTTTCCGCATAAGTCACACACCCCTGGATTCTTCAATTGACCACCCATGATCGCGCCCAACCGATTGCGCAGGATGCTCGCAACCGATTCCAGAGAAGTCACAGGAAAGAATGGTCCAAACGCTACTCGAGTCGCGAAAGGTGCTAGATTCTTGTACTTGCCCGTCAGGAACGATGAAGGGAGAGATTTTCCGCGACCGCATAAACAAAGGGGACTGATGTTCAGGTCTGGATCATTATTCGACATGCCCGCATTGCGGAATCTGCAATTGTCGGTATGAGACCAGGCTCTGCATCGCTCAGCCAGGATGGGAAGGAGTTGCCACCAGGCCCGGATCTCACGAGAGGACTTTTGGAGCTCTGTCATGCTGCTTTTCGCCTGTTCTAAATATTTCGAGACCCTTTCGAGGCTAGGGTCCGACATCAAAGCCAAAGGGACAGCACATGCATCGGCAATGATTGTGTGCGAAGGGAGGTCAAGTCGTACGCAATTTAGGAAAATCAAGATCTCTCCTGCGTCGCCCTCGGTTCCACGCATAATGATTGCTTGACGCGAGTTTCCGGATTTTCCAGTAATAATGAATATATCTTTAATTGTGCGTTTAATGTCTTGGATCAATTCTCCCTCTCCAGTTGACGGAGTGCCCCCAGATGACTCGTCGGAGAGAGAAAGAAGAAGGTGATGTGCCAACCATTGACATTTAGGGAGAGTGATGTCCACTTCCGGCAGTTTTTCAAGATTAACGCGGTGAATATTCCAAGGGATGATAATCGAGTTCCGTCGGACTACAGGAAAGGGGTTGGTTGTGAGGCCCTCTCGGTGGGAATTTGGTTCATAAAGTCCTACGTCGACCTAGGAAGAGGACTTCTTGAGAAAGTTATTCTCCGCCTGTAAAAAAGGGACGCATACTTCGATGTACAATGATTTTCGAGCAATCCTGGTTTTCGGATTGCTTCCATCTATAGGATAAGGAAAAGATATAGTCCCTCTGTAGGCACCGATCGATACAAGCATTGAGAATGGAGAAGACTGCTTGACTGTGATGTCGGCCAAGGGGCATGCGCGAAAAGTGGTCTGTAAATTTGGATCTTGAATAGTGAGTCTCCCCATAAGCCCATTGACCTTTGTGATGTTTTTGTCGGTGAGCATCGTCACAAGTTGTGAATGTGGACTGGAGATGTTGTCGGGTACTTGGAGCTTGACGAATTCTCGGGGATTTCCAGGACGTCTGCGCACAACCTGGACGTGAGTCTTATCCAGTAAGTCTGCTGAGAATATACAGAGTTGCGGGTCAAGAACTGAGTAGATTGCAGGACTTGCGATTGACTTTGGATGGATACTCAGTCGTACCTCTGCCATAGGAGTCTGTACGGTCAGAACCCAGGAGGGTACATAGAATGATACGATCAAAGGAGAGCTTCCGCGCCATTGAGCAGTGTCCTCGTTTGCAATTAGGACATGAGGATCCGATGTGGAAGGTACTATTGTACCAAAGAAGAAATGGACTGCTGAGAAGATGTTATAGTTGAATCCGCTTCTGATCTCACATTGAAGGATAGGTGTGCC
The DNA here is from genome assembly GCA_017580835.1 of Termitomyces bulborhizus. Classification (NCBI taxonomy): domain Eukaryota; kingdom Fungi; phylum Basidiomycota; class Agaricomycetes; order Agaricales; family Lyophyllaceae; genus Termitomyces; species Termitomyces bulborhizus. The sequence goes on along the minus strand of JAGDQM010025322.1, from coordinate 6,287 downwards.
GATATTATTTCCCTGAAGACTTTCCAGCCTCTTGAGGTGTTTCCGGGGCACTTTGAAAACAACGCAGACGGCCGGAGGAACGTCATCCCAGCCATCGAACACACGGCTTGGGTGATTTCCAGAAACTGGAACCCACATAGCACTCATCGTACCCACTTGATATAGATGGAGTTGACAGTATAATTCCTGCAGACGATTCAAACCCGTCAACAAAGTTCTGTCTCCCTCAATCAAGGGCATCGCGTGGTTCACAACCTGCGCCCAGTCACTGTTCACTCTTTGCTTGACGAGAGCGAGGAATGCGGCGAAGCTTGAGCGGTCGTAGTGGATAAAACCTTGAAAATAAGTCTCGATTCCGAAAAGACGCGAGATGTTATCGTCTTTAAACATTTGAAGGTAGAGAACACGATGTTCCCAAGCAGTTCTGGAGCTATTTTGAGGGGCCCTGGCATATTGTCAGTTGGAGCTCTTTTCCACGAAACAATCTCCTGGTGGGATTTGACGACGTGAGAAGTGGGCATAATGGACATGCAGAAATCATGGATATTGCTCTGAGTGGCAAAGCCTGATACGTATGACGCAGGAACGATGCCAAGAAGGAGTGAAAGGGTGGCGATGTCCATGCATGCACGATTTACAAACCTACCCCCGGCTTCTTCGAGGTTCAGAAGAGAATTTGTATACAAAGTGGCCGCCAGATGATCCTGTAGAAGCGGGACTGTGGCAACCAGAACATTGAGGAGACCTAGGTGGTCCATCAAATTGGATGTGTCAATGATGTCAAATTTGAGTGGTGCTTTCTTTCCGCTATAGTCCTGACCATCTATAATGATAGGGGTCGTCTCCCAGGCAGATGAATACACCCCAGTGTTTGTCGAGTTGGTGCTAGCAAAGATATGAAGGGCTCTGGAGAAGGCAAGCGCATCACCGATGTGTAAACGAATAACAAGGTTGGCCTGTCCACCTTTCGACCTCTCTCTGAAAGCCATGCACAACTCCTTAAATTGTTCCTTGGCTATGCCAACAAGTTCGGATACCAATGGATTACGCTTCGTCGAATGGTGGAGATTCGCGGCCATTCCAAGATGGAAGGCAAGAATGGGATCTGTGCCATAGTGCACGTTGAAATCTTCACCTGAAGAATCGTAGGCGAAGGTTGGATTGACAAATGTGGCTGCAGATAACTCAGTAGCATTGTCAAAAGTGACACCAGTCTTCCAATATCGTCGATAGTGTTCTTCCCCTGGTTGAAGGATGGAAAGAAAGAGTGGACCTGCAGACCTTCCGGCCGTGTAGTAGCGAGAGTTGGGAAACATCTCTCTCACTGCCTTCATTCTCGACCGAAAAGCTTTGCTTAGGTACGATCTCTTTGTATTATCATTCAACATGAAGTATAAAGACCATTGTTGGCGAAGTATCTTCAACGTGTGTGCTGAAGAGAACCGCAATATCCTCGAATATTTCCCCTTCTCCCAGGATTCGAAGGAGGTCGAGAGATCAACAAGCTTCTGACACTGCTGTAGGACACAGTCGAATGACCTTTTGTCCAAAAAGAAATGGAAAAACATATTCCAAATGGTGCCTTTGATCTGGTTGGCGTTGCAGTCCTCATCAAGAACCATGGTTAGAAGAAGTACATTGCGAGCTGAGATATGTTCTTTATGAACGACCTTCTTTATCAAAAATCAAGAGCATTCACCCAAAATTGCTGGCTCGGCATCGCAGCATGTAAAGTCCAGGCAACGACCTTAGAGTCACAGTGAGAGTGGTGACAATAGAAAATGACGAAAGCTTACTGTGACTGGGCTCAGAATAGATAGTATACAAGATATTGCGAGGATCACCACATCCGAGAAGAAGAACAGCAGCTGGGGTTTCGGCGTCCAAGTCAGAAGTGAAGGAGGCTGGTGGGGTATTCCCGATGGGGTAGAAAAACCTTTTCTTTGCCCAGATAACAGGATGAGACATGATTGTCAAGGCACTACAGAACTTGTAGGGTTACATGTACTTAAGCCTCATGGCGGCGTCAAACGGAAGATTCCTGAAAACTTGTGACGTGGCGTGGCGCATGATGTGAAAAGACACCATCTCGTGGGCAAATTAGATCCGTTGAATGCCTAGCTAGCTTGATACTCCTTGCACTCAGATGCGAAACTTAGCGCACGGATGTGGTTTGCGGTGACGGCTCACGTGCTGATCAGGTAGAACCCCAAGTGGCGGTGTTTCAACGCGTCCATTACTTATCCACGAGTCTCATCTTGACTGTTTCTTTTCTCTTAACCATTGCCACAATTATCAACACCATGGCGTCAACGTCGACCATCGGTACAATGCCCTCCAAGACTGCTGACCTGGAAGAGACCTGGGCCTATCTAAACGGGGGTGTTGACCTCATCATGAACAGACTTGAGACAGGGCTCTCAACTCCAGACTACACCTATCTCTACACGACGGTTTATAACTACTGCACATCAACAAAAATGACAGGAAAACAGGATGCAAACCGAAGTAAATGATATTTGAGTTCTATGTGGCAACCCATTAACCTGCTCTCAGCCGGCGCTAACCTCGTGGGCTCCGATCTGTACAGCAAATTGCATGCATACTTCGTAGATCACTTCAGACCGATGATTGACGTTTGTGTCCAAGTTTTTGGTTTGTTGTATTGCAGTTGATCAATCTTCTTTTATCAGACATGTGAATCGCTACAAGAGGTTGAGTTACTGAGATATTACGCTGCACAGTGGGACCGTTACACCACAGGTGCAAACTTCTTGAACCGCCTTTTCATGTATCTCAACCGTTACTGGGTTAAACGTGAACGTGACGAAGGCAAAAAGACGGTCTACCTGGTTTATACAGTGAGTAAACATCTTGATCAGCCAAGTATCTTTTTCGACGCTGCATTAGCTCGCTCTTTCACAATGGAAAGATGTATTCTTCAAACAAGTCCAGAAAAATCATCAGAAGTTGACGACTGCCGTGCTTCGTCTTGTCACACAACAAAGAAATGGCGAAACCATCGATCAGAGTCTCGTAAAAAAAGTTGTGGATTCCTTTGTTTCCCTAGGCCTTGATAACAACGACCTGAACAAGGAGTGTCTTGAAGTTTACAAAGAAAACTTTGAGGGGCCATTCCTCGAGGCGACGGAGGAGTACTACAAAAAAGAGTCCGAGTCGTTTTTGGCAGCGAACAGTGTCTCCGATTATCTGAAGAAGGTCGAGGATCGTTTACGGGAAGAAGAAGATCGTGTCGAGAGATACTTGCATAACAAGACTCGCAAAGAGCTCATCTCTAAATGTGACGATGTCCTGATCCGTCAACACTCTGATTTAATGTGGGAGAGTTTCCAGAACCTGCTTGATTTCGACAAGGATGAGGACCTACAACGCATGTATGCCCTTCTTGCACGTATTCCAGAAGGCTTGGAGCCGCTTCGCAAGAAGTTTGAGCAACATGTCAAGACAGCGGGTTTGAGTGTTGTCTCGAAGCTGATTGAGGCCGGAGAGAATGCGGGTGATGTCGATCCCAAAGCATATGTTGATGCCCTTCTGGAAGTCCACCGCAAGAATTCAGAGACAGTCACAAGAAGTTTCAAGAGCGAAGCTGGGTTCGCAGCCAGCCTGGATAAGGCTTGCCGAGAATTCGTCAACCGCAACGCCGCCACAGGGACTTCGTCTACCAAATCGCCCGAGCTTATTGCCAAGCACGCGGACATGCTTTTACGTAAGAATAACAAGATGGCAGAGGAGGAGGACCTTGAAGGAGCGCTCAACCGCGTGGTGCGCGCTTTGTCCCCCTTGTATCATTTTCATTCGCTGACAGACTCTTAGATGATTCTCTTCAAATACCTTGAGGACAAGGATGTCTTCCAAACCTTCTATACGACAAAACTTTCCAAACGTCTTATTCATGGCGTCTCTGCATCTGATGAGAGCGAAGCAAGCATGATCTCGAAGTTAAAGGAGGCTTGTGGTTTCGAGTACACCAACAAGCTCCAGCGAATGTTCACTGGTATGTATTTTCTGCTTGCTCACGAGAGACAACCGACTTCCTAACGTATTCAGACATGAGTCTCAGCAAGGATCTCACTGACTCGTTCAAGGAGCGCATGGCACAGAACCACGACGACATGGACATCACCTTCAGCATCATGGTCCTTGGTACCAACTTTTGGCCCCTCAACCCGCCGCCACATGAATTTGTCATCCCACAGGAGATCCTTCCTACCTACGACCGCTTCTCAAAGTATTATCAGACCAAACACTCGGGACGTAAGCTAACCTGGCTGTGGAACTACTCAAAAAATGAATTGCGGACGAACTATTTAAACCAGAAGTACTTCCTCATGACAAGTTCGTACCAGATGGCGGTCTTGCTGCAGTATAACAGGAATGATACCATGTCGCTTGATGAGCTTGCCACTGCGACGTCAATTTCAAACGATATTCTGTCACAGGTCCTCGCGCTACTGGTGAAGGCGAAAATCCTCATCAACGAAGAAAAAGATCAGTACGATCTCAATCCGAGTATGTCGCGTTTTTTCTATATCTGAGTCATCTCCATCTCTATACTTTCGTGGTTAGACTTCAAGTCGAAGAAGATCCGTGTCAACCTCAATTTGCCTATCAAGGCTGATGTGAAGGCGGAGTCGGCCGATGTTCTCAAGGCTGTTGATGAGGACCGTAAGTATGTCATCCAAGCGACAATTGTCCGGTACGTCCCACTGATTCGTTCCACTCTACACTTGCTGAGATATGTATGAAACAGCATAATGAAGGCCCGCAAGACCATGAAGAACCAGAGTCTTATTCAAGAGGTTATCTCACAGATCTCACAACGTTTTGCGCCCAAGATCCCTGACATCAAGAAGGTATGATATCAGCCCCCGACTTGATATCGCTGACATCGTTTCTCAGGCAATTGAGACTCTCCTCGAGAAGGAGTACATCGAGCGTGTGGATGGCTCGAAAGACACCTTCGCGTATGTAGCTTGAGTTGCATACCTGCTCGTGTTATAGTTTTTCCTATTTTCCTGTGCACATTACTTTGCTGTATTTCTCTCACGCTCATGATCATGGCGCCCATCATCCCAATCACCCATCTACCATATATCGCACTGTATACCTTAGAAAGATCTTCGTGACAATAAATCTGCATGAACACTGGATGTCGTGAGTTTCTTCCGATCATGAATACTTAGGTTCGTTCACGACAGCAAATTGATGTATCGGGAAAAGATCGAGGCGAGGATAATGATCAAAAGACTCTTGCGACGAGTTATATCGTCATCCCGGCTTCTATCTCACCCAATAGCATAGTTCCGTCTTTGCTACCAGTAAGGACTGCACAAAGAAAATGTCAAAAAACACAAGCATGAGAGAAGTGGACGAGCATACTAATAGGTTCCTTAGGGTGAAAATCAACGGCTGTGACTGTACCCTTATGGCCAGGAAGCTATAACCGAAAGAAGATGAGACTTAAAAACATGAAGCAGAATCAGAACCAACCTTGTACAAGATCTTTCCACTCTCCACCTCCCATATTGTCACCGTCCTATCCGCACCTCCAACAGCTACGCGCTGACCGCCGTCGTCTTTACTCCATGCTGCTCTCAAAAGCGTATTCTCAAAGCCGGCGGGTGCACCCTGGAGAACGCGGTGTATCCGGGTTGGCGTTGGGGAGAAAGGTCGAATATCATGTATAAGAGTTTGGGACGAAAGGGAGGGGGAGAGGAGGTAGGAGCCATTCGGGGAGAGGGATAGCGAGGTTGGTGTGTCAGTATGCCCTTTGAGCGAATATACTTGTTCATTTTTGCGTATGTCATATACCTGGTCGAGCGTATGAGAAAACAAAAATGAGTTGAATGACAGTAACATACGTGAATCTCGTTGTCCAGTGCACCTACATACACGTTCGCGCCATCGGCACTCCAGCACACAGATGTGACAGGACACTTAACTTCCAACGTCGCCACAGCGTGCTTCGTTGCCTCTTCACCCCCTTCCCAGATTTTTACTGTGCCGTCGTCTGACCCCGTCGCGAGAAGTTCTGTTCCTGCAGCCATTGTCCGGTCAATCGTGTTGATAATTTCATGGTGCGCCCATGTTTTCCGTAGCCGCTGACCCGTCGTGAGGTCAACAGTGGTAAGGAGGTGATCGGCAGAAACGGTGTACAGGATTGATGAGGATAAAGACCATTGGAGGTCGAGAATGGGGGCTTTTGTGAGATTGGAAAGCAGTCCATAGTTAGTATTCGGAGGATATGTCCGCCAGAGAGCTTTTGG
>JAGDQM010025321.1:0-21597 GCA_017580835.1 Termitomyces bulborhizus | reverse complement strand
GTTGAAGACAGGCAAAGCACAAGGGACTGAATAGTCACTGAAGTCCAAAGTCAGAAACTGAGGACTTCAGGTCAAAATAACTACCTTATATACTAAAGCTGTGTGAATAGATGAAGTAATCAAAGTGACTGATGAATAGAATGGAAGCAGTCAAAGGTGACAGACAGCTGGAATGGAATCAAGCTGGAATGACAGAATGGAAGTATGATGAAATGGAAGCTGCCAGATGTGACTGAAAGCTGGAATGACAGCATGGAAGTAAGATGAAATGAAAGCTGTCAGATGTGACTGAAAGCTGGAATGACAGAATGGAAGTATGATGAAATAGAAGCTATCAGATGTGACTGAAAACTGGAATGAAACCAAATGGAAATAGAATAGTGGTGAACTCTGGAAATGTATCAAAGCATTTTCAACAGGTATTGGCTAGGCCAAGTCCCACACTCAGTGTGTAAAGGCATTTCCTTTGGAGTGGCTCCTGTCTTTTTGGCTAAAGATTGTATTATGAAACGTAAGTCCCTATCCCAGGGAGTAAAAGTTGACTTTGTGAACTGTTTACTATCCTATCATGATTACCACCAAAAAAAAAAAAATACCACATTACAGCCTTGTGACCCGTTACTCAGAGTGGACTAGGCTCTGGCAACTGCCAGTCTTTACAACTCCGTAGCGGGGAAACCCGAGCCGCTACACGATGATTATCTCCCCCTCGATTTTAAAGGCTCAGCGCTGAGCTTGAATGTAGCATTTGCAGTTTCAACGCTCTTTCCTTCGCAGAGGATGGTATCTCAGCCGAAGAGGGAGGGTTGACAGTTTCCCAAGGCACGCCTGTCGCGCATTCCTCGAGGTTTTGAAATCGATTTTTATCGGAGGTATATACGTAGTAACATACATAGACGTACGCGTAAGCATAAGCAAGAGTGCAATCAATATGGTTTGAACCGTCGGGATGCTTTTAGCGCCTCCACTTTTGCCTTGTCTTCCTCCCATCTCTTTTTCAGGTTCATAAGCTCTTTTCACAAGGGGAAAAAAAAAATCAGCCCAAAAACAACTCAAAAAAAAACGAGAAGCAGACAAAACATACCACCGCGTTGTTTCTCTGCCTTCTGAAACGCATAAAAGTTCTTCTTCTCCTTCCCTTCCTTCTTCGCATTGCGATTCCGCTTCGACGTCTGCCCACTCCTCTGGAACTGCTTACTCGCCACGCCCACCCCACCTCCCAACGTCTTTCCAAACGCGCCGCCTCTCGTCACAAGCGTAAATCCATCATCATCAACGATCGCCTCGCCCTTGCGATACTTCGACTTCTGCTTCAATTTTTGCAAATTGTGCTCGAAAACCAAGATCGACGAGTCAGCGTGTTCCTTGACAGCATCGAGCGGCGGTCGCAGCGAATCGTAGAGAGACGTATAATGAGCGAGCCCAGAGGGTTCCTCTGATATTGTAGGCCATGGGCGGGGTTTTGTTGCAGAAGCGAGCGCGCGTTGCAGCGTGGACGAGTCCAGGAAAATTAGATGAGCAGAACGTCCACTTGGTCGTAATGTACGCAGGGGTTTTGTCGGCAGCGGAACAACCTTTGGAGTATCGTCCTTGATCACTTTTCGACGTTTCTTAGGCCCCATTATAACGTCAGTCTCAGGATCTTGGTTATCTTCCTCTTCCTCTTCCTCCTCATCACTATCGCTATCCTCCTGATGAGGCTCTACAGCGTCCGCATCAAATAGCACTCGTTCTACCGTACCAGACTGCTTGAACAGATGCGATAACTCGCGCTCGGTCGCGTCTGGCGGTACATTGGTTAAAAATAATGTCCTGCCCTCTGGCAAAGAATTTCGAGACGCCTTCTTTGATCCCACATGAGAGCGCGCATATATATAGTGTGTCGAGGAAGACGAATATGTGACTGGGACGATGGTGAAGCCACTGAGAGACGCCGGTAGAGCCATCAAGAAAGGTTTGAGAGGAATGATTTTCAATAACTTATTTGCGTCATCGCGGAAGCCAAATAAACCTCGCAGATCCCTCCCAACAATCGACAATTGCAATTTGCAACAGTATTAATCAGAATATATCAGGCGAGAGTACGTCAATATCTACATGTTAAACAGGGATGCATATTCATATTACACAGCAACAGTGTCCAAGAAATAATCATAAGGAGACATAATTACCAAAAAGCCACAATGTAGTATGTGAGTAGTAGTAAAAAGTACGAAGGGGGATCAGCCAGAGCCTCAGGGCCCAACAAAAAGGTGATACAAAGACGTATGGAGAGCAGCAAGATATACAGCAGCAGCAGCAGACAGAGCGAGGAAGAGGGGAGGGGTTGAGAAAAAAAAAAGAGTTGATTTTAGTCGCGGGCAACCCAATCAGTACTGCGTGAGACCAGCTCGATTGAATGATCTGTCGTCCAAAATAGGGATTCAGTCGCGCTGCGCCCACTCCACGCCTTTTGGTCGCGCAGAATCATAGCCTGAAACGACGGATCATTAAGACAAAAGAAAAAAAAGGGAAAAAAAAAACATGGAACAACCCATACCTGCTGAGCACCAAAATTCCTCTGATCATGCGCAAAAAGCTCAACATTATCTTCCAAAGCCTCCAAAAGCGTCTGCAAATCCTGCAAGATCGCCTGCATCGCCCGAACAGCAGCAAGCGTCAGCAACTCCCTGCGATTCCGGACGGTGCTCCCGTTACCGTGAGAATTGGGCGGCGGAAGCGAGCGCGATATCGTCTGGAGCACAGTCTGCAGAATACGCTTCGTCTCGCCCATGATTTTCTGCGCTTGCGGGAAGTTCCGCCTTGAAACCAGCACCAGCGCGCGCGTGATCATGTCAGAAGCAAGGAGCTCCATCCGTCGGCGGACGATGACAGGATCAGAGATGGCTGATGGTGGGTTTGAGCTGCTCGAAAGGGGCAGGAGGGTTACGGTGAGGAGGACGGGGTGAGCGAGACGAGTGACGTTTTTAGCAGCGGCGGGGTCGAAGAAGGCGCCGTCGACTTCGATGACGGGAACCTCATCTATCATGCGGTCCATCATTCCGTCCGTGAAATCGCTGTCCTCCATAGATAACGATTCAAGACCCATGCTCTGCACGAATTGATCTGTAGCATTCATCGCGCGTGAATTGGTCGGCCGGCGGGTCTGAGCTGCCTTCTGCGCATCCGTATTGTCGAGCTCCATCTCAACAAGCATCTCCTTACGCTCGCCGTACCGCACTTCACCGATATCGATATCAACGTTTTGTCCATCTGACGCAAGAATCGACGACGGGCCACCGGAAACTTTACGTATCCTAAAGCGATGTCCGTCAACGACCTTTATATGCATCTTCATATTCAGGAGTCCAATCGACATCATCCCACCGACACAGCCGGCTACACAGTCGCGTAGGTCATACCATTCCCTGACAAAAGTGTATGTTCCGCTTGTGTGGTTCGACATGAGCCACAGGGACGCGGGATCGTGTGAGCGGCCATAACCGAACGAATGGATCGGCACGTTGGCAGCTTCGGCGCGAGCAAGGACAAGATCCATTTGGGCACGCCGAGTGCTGTCAGAGGCATCACTAACCAGGATCATACCCGAGATGGGGTTGCGAGCTTTTCGTTGTAAAACAACATCAAGGCCTGAAATAGAATACGGTCGTCAGACTTGCATACAATGAGACCAAGAGCTCTATACTGACCGTGATTGACAGCAGTGACGACATCGGTCTTTTCCTCCTTGGAACCCCTAACGAGGAACTCATCAAGTTGCTCGTCCATCCTCATGCCAGTCTCGTCGATAAACTTTTCCAGCCGGATTCGACTCTGAGCTTTTCCAGGACTCAGGAACGGCGTCTTCCTGACTCTACCCGAGAGGCCAACCTCGAACGTGACCAAGCTCAGCCGATCCTTCTTTGCCATTGATGCAAGAATGAAATCAAGGGTGGTACGAATGACACGAATCTTCAACTGAGCGGTGCTCGGCACAGCAGAAGGCGGAGGTATAGAAATAACGAGAACGAGGTCGAGGGGCGGATGCGGAAGAGGTGTCAAGGAGTTGGACGGTCCAGAAGATGTGTAAGGCGTGACGAGAGACGTCGGGGGCTCGTAAGCCCTGAGATGGTCGACCTCGGCGAGCGTTGTGAGTTTATTGGTGGACATCTGATGCCGTTGAGGCATTGAGCCATGTGAAGTGGAAGAGGAAAGTGTGGACCGGGATGAGCCGTTCAAAAGGCTGTCCACTGTACTAACCGAAGTTTGTGTACTACCGCCACTCAATACGCGCATGGCTTTCTTACTTCCACCAAATTCCTCCATATCAGGTACTTTTGGATTGTGTTGTGGGGGCGGGATAGCATTCTGCTGCTGGAACATGTTGACGAGGGCTTGAATGTTGTTCTTCCAGGCATCCATAGACGCGCGGTCCCTGAAAATGAGTATAAAAGACGCGAGCTCGTCTTCCATGTCAATCGTCAAACTCATCTCCCCTGCGGCGGAACTTGCTGTGACGTGCTTGATGTGGCGAACGTATATGCGCCCCTTCAAACGTAAAACACCCTTTGACTGACCCGAGCTGGAAGTTGAGAAACCGGGATCAGTGAAGCCAGAGGCATTGGAAAGTAGTCGGCCGAGACCACGTTTTCTCTCTTCCACGACACAGATGATGGCCTCCCTGAAAAGATAGACGTAAAACTCGCGGACCGCGGTGTCGCGTCGTACGGACAACAAATCGTACATTTGGAGCGGCCCGAGGTCCGATAGAGGATGCCCTTTCCAGTCGATGATACGATTTCTGAGGTCCTCCGTGATAGCATGGAATGGAGAATCTTCTTGATGATGAGTTTCATTGCTGGGTATATAGGAATTATGTGCGGTGGACGAGGTGCCATGTGAATCAGAGTGATGATGTTGGTATGAGTTGGGATAGGAATCGGATGCTGAGGAGTGGTGATGGTATGGACCTGAGTCGTGTTCTCCATTCTGCTGTTGTAGTTGACGTTGTCGTAAATGTGGACTAGAACGACCAGAATGGGGCTCTTGTCGAGAACGAGAGCCGGCGGTGGTCGCATAATTGTCATTGATGACGAGGCCTGGTGTGCTTGTAGCAGCTCGTTTGCCAGGAAGTTCAATTACAACTATACAAGTTAGGGGTTGATTCGAGTCGGTGGTCCTCGTGAGAGACGAAAATTCAGGCCGAACTTGAATGGATGGCGCAATAACGTATGGGGAATGGTCACCATTTGGTGCGGATCTGACGGAACCATTGGTCTCGAGGGGGTCGTCATCGTTCGGATTGTATGGACTGGGGGGGCGGCCGTTTGTTGGAGTATCACGACCTGGATATAGAGAAGCAGATTTACTGGGCCCCATGCCCGTGAGAGCAGCGAGTTCTGGGGACAAAGAGGGTTAGAGAAGGTACCCAAGATGAAGAAATGGTGAGACAGACTGTTGGATTTGCCTCCATCACCATCGCCGACTTTCATGGGACGTCTACATACACCGCAAACTCCGAGATTGGTTCTCCTTGGTACAGTGGAACGAGCTTGGTTTGGAGGAGGGCCATATACGGCAGTAAAACAGGCCTAGAAAGAGCAATGAGTGAAGACGTTGTTGAAGATGAGTGATGTATGGACCTCGTGAAGGGCATGACCGCATTCTGGGACGATGTGGGGCTTCTCGCCTGGGAGACGAAAGCTGAAGCTGAGGGGTTCGAGGCATACAGGACACTCTGCGTCGTCGACGGTGTCCCTGGGAGAGACGACAGGGATTGGAGCGACGGGCATGGCAGAGAAGGGATGATTAAGGGAAGAATGGGCAGAACGCACGGAAGGAGCAGAGCGAACGGAAATGGCCCTTGTCTGCTTGCGAAAAAGGGATTTGAAGGGAGCGAATGAGGGCGACTGATTTGATGGCGTTGGCGATTCGCGCTGAACCCAGCTCGTTGATCTCATGGTTAACAAATTTTAGAGAGAGCTGTATGTAAGCATCCTATTATTGTTCGCCTCGCTTACCCAAGCCTCGATGACTCTTCCAGACTCCCTCAACCCCGACGGCAAGTCCTTGTACAATCCCCCCACAAACATCATCTCCTCCGCCTACCAACACTTTCCGCATCCAATCAGCAATGGTTTTGACTTTCACAGTAAGCTATTTCACCCACAAACCCCCTTGCAGTTTGCCAATTTCCCAAGTCTACTATATGCACAACGTTCCCAGCGAGACGAAATATGCCCGCGAATTGCATGAGCGCATCAGAACAGAGTTTCCAGAGGTCAGTCAGCATTGTCTTGCAGTTTCCTTCGCGCCTCATATCAACCAGCTACGCATCTATAAATTCTGGGATAAACCTGTCGGTGAGGACTCTCACAATATACGCCCAAGCGATCTCGTGTGACTCTGCCTCTAGGACCTCATCCCACTGCCATGTTTGAAGTGAACACATTCACCCCTCATGAAACCGGCGCTCTCTTTTCGTGGCTCACTGTCCACAGAGGCCCATGCTCGTAAGTCATTCCAATTCAGTATCTAATCCCCCCAAGTGTCTCGAGACGCGCATATATGCGTGTCACCTTGGGTGGATCACCACATGGTCTACGAGAGCACCTTGCAGGACTCGTAAAAACCATGAGAGTTGTTAGCCAGGAATACACCATGTGCTGTGGTCCATACATTGATCAATCTTGTCCATCGCACATACTTTAATCGGTAGTGATGCTGACAAGTGTTTTGTGCGCATGATCAGGGTGCTCATACATCCCAATACGGACGATTCGTACAAGGATCATACCGAATTGATGACTTGGATGGGAAAACCTTGGCCCTTGTACACGGAAATGTTGAGAAAGTAGTCGTTGCAATTGTATGACTGTCGAATTGACATATTCCCATCATATGAAACCCTGGAGAGAGTTTAAAGAACCATCTACAGAACGTGTCCAAAAAAGCAGCTTAGTTGATCAGCATGTCCCTAGCAGGATTCGAGCCTGCGGCTTCTCGGAGCATGCTACACATTACCACAACGAGATGATTTAACCACTAATCGATAGGGACCCTGGCCCTTATAAAATGATTCAACCACTAATCGACAGGGACTCTACGTCGTTGTCTGCCCCACTTCTGGAGCCCGGCCCGCGGAGAAGATACCACCCATGGCCTAATATTATTAACCTTTTGAAACTGAATGAATCCGGTTTCATAGCTTATAACCATCGTATATCAGACTTGCAAAGGAACGAGCCACACTCATCCGTCTCTTGCGGAAAACTAGACAGAAGCCCGAAATCAAGATGGATCCGAGTCGGCCTTCTCCGCGAACCACGATAAAAGCTCAGGCACTCGAGCACGTTTTCAACACACTTCAACCCACGACGAAATGCCCCAGATTCTAGACAACGCGCTCGGTGCCGTTGGTCATACGCCCCTGATTCGCCTCGATAAGATTGCGAGCCTCAACGGACTCAGATGTAACCTTCGTAAGTTCCGGGTTTCATATCCGCAAGATGAACTCATGAATGCTGAGAGGCGTCTGTAGTTGGGAAGGTAGAGTACATGTCTGCTGGCGGGTCTGTAAAGGATCGTATTGCCAAGGCGATGGTTGAGGCAGCGGAGGCCGAGGGAAAGTTGATCCCCGGCAAGAGTGTCGTCATCGAGCCAACCTCCGGTAATACTGGTGCGTCGAGGATCCTCTTACTTACATCTCCGTGTTTATATGCTCTTCAGGGATCGGGTTAGCAATGGCCTGCGCTATCAAGGTCTGTTGGTTATTCAGCAATCGTCAAAATGGGCACTGAATACTGCAGATAAGGGGTATGCTGTCATCATAACGCTGCCCAACAAGATGTCACTTGTATGACTAGTTCTTCTCATCAGATTTCTTCGTCAGTCTGAACATATTTCCAGGAGAAGGAAGCGACGCTTCGCGCCCTCGGTGCCGAGGTCATTCGTACCCCCAACGAAGCAGCATGGGATTCGCCCGACAGTCATATAGGTAGAATTTCAACTTGACTTTCTCAAAGTGTCGTGGCTGAATTCCTCGACGATCGTCAGGCGTCGCTCGAAAATTGCAGCAAGAAATCCCGTATGGCATCATCTTGGACCAATATGCAAACGTCAGTCTTTGAGTATGTCGAGATGAGTTCAAAACTCACGCGGACGCTTAGATGAACAATCCACTTGCACATGAATATACCACTGGACCCGAGATCATCGAAGCTGTTGTGTCGACGCCTTCAACTCTTGCCAGACCGTCGTCCGGAAAAGTCGATGTGGTAGTTGCTGGCGCCGGAACGGGTGGGACTATCACTGGGATATCGCGTGCTGTCAAGAAAACCCATAATAAGGACTGCGTAATCATTGGTGTCGATCCAGTGAGTTGATCTACGGCATTTTGGATACCTCAAGTCACACACCCTTGTAGCTCGGCAGTATTCTTGCTTGCTCGGATGAGCTCAACAAAGCTGAAGAGGAAGCGTCATATGTCGTTGAGGGTATTGGTTACGATTTTATCCCTGATGTCTTATCTCGTGACGAAGTCGACACTTGGATCAAGACCTCAGATGATGAGGCGTTTGCAGCCGTTCAGATGATCATGCGGGAAGAGGGTCTTCTCGTCGGTGGAAGTAGTGGCAGTGCTTTGAGCGGTGCCCTACGTTGGCTAGGCAGTGATGAAGGACGAAAAGTCGCCGATACGCAGGGCTTGAATGTCGTAGTGCTGTTCGCTGATGGGTGAGTCCTAGTGGTTTTCGTTCGGTCCAAGCGATTGATACTTAAATCATTGCTAGGATTAGGAATTATATGAGCAAGCCGTGGTTCTTGAAGATTGCTTTGCAATCGGAGCCGACGCCTCTGGCGGGCTTGATTTCGAAGGTGCTGAAGAAAGATTCTCCTCTTCCCGTGGCTATCCAGGCATCTCTATAAAGCAACGTCTTTGCTACCTCAGGACATATAAACAGACTCTCTTCGCAGGCTATCATCGGACGTGTAACATATTTTTCTGTAGTGCAACTTCGCGAGTTCGGTATATCGAAATGTCATTATTACTATTACAGATCCTATACTGGTTACAATAAGAAGTCTGTACGGAAAGTGATGTAGGACAAGCATAAACCCGGAGAACTCCACTCGAACAGAAGTCCACGTTCTCAAAGTCGCCCATCGAGGTGTTGATTAGACACCTCAAGTGCATCGTTATAGGCACATCACCAGAACCGATTGCAGCATGGGAATATTTGTTCGTACTGCTCGGGCAGAAATTGGCCAACGCATAAAGTGAAGGATAAAGAACGGATCACACGAAAAAGTTGATTGCGAAGGTATGGATTACCGGAAAGGTATAAGGATTAAGTGAAGGACTGAAGGGTGAAAACTTTTTGGAGAGCTTTTTATAGCGCGTGTACAAAGAACGACAAATAAAGTTGTCATCACGTGGAAAACAGATTGACTGACGCTGACGCGTGTGTGGCGCCCTTTTTCCAACTTCTTTGAGCGCCTCAACTTGCGCTCTGCATATAATTCATCAGGCAAATAATAGGTTGCTCTGCATGATTCTATCAAGTCCAACTCTAACCTGCCTACTTTTACAGTGCCTATGAAACAGAATAATCTCAAAGTTGTACTTGAAGGCTTGAAGAGCACAAAAGTCACAGAACGACGCGATGCCCTCACATCTTTGAAAACGATATTCGATAGGCGCGACTTCGTTAACAGCTTCCATGTCAATGAAGATGGTCACGTCGAACCCCGTGCTTGGCTAATTGTGTTCCAAGCGCTCTTTGAGGCAGTCGGCATCGAGAAAGTCGCAGCTACGAAGGACACCAGCAAACCTTCGGGAAACTCCGCTGCCAGAAGGAGGCTCGAAGAGGTAGCAGGAGTCGTTCGTTGGCTGACGGAACGGACAGTCCACGTTTTAAACAAACGTGTCATGAAACCTATCTTTGCTCACTTGCTGCAGACATCGGTGCATGGAAGGGAACTCTTGGCACCTGTTGCGCTACATTATATCAAGGCCCTTCGATGTATTGTGGGACATGGAGCGCACCTCGATCACTTGGAGCATGCTGACTGGGTTAGGATGGTGGAGATCGGGTTCAATTGTCTCTTGGAAGATCCCATTGGACACAGGTTTCAAGACGACGCAGACCTTCAGGATACCGACGACTCCGAGCTCTATGAGGAAGACTCGGACGATGATAATCTTGTAGCGAACCCAGGGAAACGTCCCCGTGGAGAAACACCATCCATGCAATCACGAATCCGAAAGCGCTTTAAAAGAGCTCGATCAACTCCTCTTCAAGTCCCCGTTACCCACGAGCAAGTGGAATGCATGTCACTCATCTCTGTCTTGCTCGGGTCGTCGTCTTCGCCCATTCTGTCCTCAGAATATACTTACCTTCCTTCATCGATCTTAACACGCCTTCGACGGTTCCTTGATAGGTACTCAAGCGATACCTCACTCCTGCACGACTATGTAGTCGCGGTGGCTTCGACACTCTCACACTTGTCCCTGAACAACACGTTGGAGGTCACCAAGTTTGCACTCGGTTCATGGGATGGCTTACTTGGGTTGTGGGGGACAAGGAACAAGCGAATCAAGGAGGGACTCGTTTCTGTCCTACGCATGCTCTTCCCTTTCGTAACTTCCGACAACAAATCTTTTCGTCTGACTACAATCGCAGTTGATCTGACCGATGGCCTTCGTAAGCTGTCATCGGTTCTAGATGGGGAGACAGACAGCAGACGAAGTATAGATGGCTTGTCTCTCGAATGTTTGAGGCTTGAATCCGTGGACAACTCCCGACAGCAGCTTAATCCGGCATTTATGGCAAAGTCCTTCCGTTATGGATGGAACTTCGACGGCAGTCAAGCTTTAGCTTGGGCTATTTTGGAACTTCAAGCAGACTGTGTCGCTAAGGTCCGTGATTTTCAATCTCCAGAATCGCCCACTGTTCATTCGTATAGCTTTTTCAACTCTCTGAATCCATGCAACCCCCTCCGACATCAGGACCGAGTAACAGTGATAAAAAACGTTCCCGGAAAGAGGATCCCATAGTTTCGTTACTTATGTCCGGACAGGATCAACTCCCGTCGAATGTTCGGTCTTATCACCTGCAAATTCTCCTGTTCGTCATAGATCGCCACTGGCCTATTTTTCATCCTGAGCTTCAGAACGAGATCGTGAACGTTCTCCTTCAATTTGTTTCGCTGGACGATGGTGTCGTGCAATCCTGGGTTTTTCTATGTTTCGCCGCTATCGCTGCTACCATTGACCCTTCATCGGGCGTAGCAGAAACCACGTGGGACGTCGTCTGGACTCATGCCATCCGTCGGGCAAATGTCCCCACTGTCTCACGAGCTGCCTGTCACGCGGCACACACTATTCTTCTTCACACTCGAGCTTACGCTCAGAAGAATCATCCACCGCAAATTCCTTTGGCATCCAACCGTATCCTATTCGAGATTGAGACTTTGACTAAAGAACTCGATGTTCAGGGCCCACCGTACCCATATGACTCAGTTTGTGCATTTCTCGCAACTTGTCTTAGAGTAGCGAGTCAAGATATGCACTTGTATCGGATGCAATTGGAGGAAAAGGTCCTGAGTTGGTTGGTCGATTGTTGGCAGATTGCCGGGTTTCGCGACAAGAGTCTACCCCTCCACCTTGTGAAGGACCTGCTAATGTTGTTCGAGAGTATTTCCGGCTTTCCACTGCCGATTGAATTACCCTTCCGAATTCCCCTGCCAGAGGGTCAAATCGTGGACACGCTGGTGAATGAAGCAAGGACAAGAGTGATCAAAGATTATATCTTAGAGGCACGATTACCTGAGTTCAAATCAGCAACTGCCAGTGACCGGCCGGTTATAATGCCCACCCCTCCTTCATATGACACCCAGATTTCTCTTGTCCAGCCCCGAGGTCGCGAGCGAAGGATTGCCGCATTCCTTCTAAAAACATTGGAGCATATGCAAAGCCAATTGGACGATCAATCCATGCACCCCACAGCAGAATCAGCACGTCGTTCACTGGACATGGCCGTCACGGCCGCTTGTTACGATTCGCTGTTGGTATTGAACGGCATGCAGTCTGATAGGCGTTTGATTCGTTGCGCGTGTAGATTGATTAGCACCGTTATAGCCCTTTTACCCGACTCACGCTGGACTACCTCTGAAAGGGCGCTTATCTCTTTTGGGCTTGATCCTTTGACCTTTCTCAAGGATAGCTCCGAAGTCCAATTGGCATGGACTGCCATGGCACCTCCTGATATAGGTTCAGGGATCAAGTCTCAGCTTCTCAGTCAATTGGTCAGCTACAGTACCCCAGACAACGCGTCATGGAATCGCTCTAGTTCAAGTCTCCTGAGGATCCTGTGGCAAAATACTGACGTTTGTTTCCAATAATATGATGACTAAAATTGTGATGACGGTTTTTTGTGGTGGTTTTAGGTCCAAAGCATGTTCATTAGTGTCGGGGACACAATGCGCGAAGTTTTACGTATCACATTTGGTGCGAAACCCACCTCTCCTGCCCATGCAATGGACGCAGATGATCACGACGGCTTCGGTCCTATTCGAATGGCGACTGAGCAACTTTCTAAAGACGATGTGGCAGTGGAGATGTTCTCAAGTTGCTTTACGATGGATATTTGTGTATCTTTTCTCACCGTTGGTCCAACTTTGCAATCCACTTCCGGCGAGCCAACGCGCGACAAGCAACTGGTCGATGATGTTTTAGATTGTGCGAAATCACGCCCCGAAGCTTTTCTGACCGTTCTCCCCATCATCCTCGGCAAGAGTCAACAGAATTTTCTCAATATCAGTGCGAAAGGTCTCGATAGCCTTCTCAACGAGCTGTGCGAAATCCTCCAGTTATATCAATACTCGAGAAGTGATCGTCTTCAATACGTTGTTATTCAATTTCTGGAATCTACTCTGGAGGTATGGGCATCGGCGAACATTGCAATAGGTGATACTTTGGACAAGATCCGTGAACTATGTCACTGGCTCTCCAATATGCTCACGAAGGGAAAAATCAAATCATGGGAAGTTCGCGATTTGTTCGCCAGATTCATCGACAGATACCTCACGCAGGACCCCTCAGAACAAGCCTGGGATGGTCCAACTGAAGAGTTGACTCCAAGCTTTTTGCTGCCCACAATGAGCAAGGATAATGATATCCGAGTTCGATTTCGAGTCGCGGTGAAAACCGCCGGGCTTTTTGTCTTTGCCCGACACATTGTACCTAGGCGAACCACTAATGAAGTATATCTCGCTATTAAGAACCAGCTTGCCATTGATTTGAACAAGTGCGTACTTGTCAGTTATCTGTCTCTATCTTTCTCATGGATTGTCAGTCGTGAACATATGCTCACTCGTATATTGGCGCTTGGAAACAGCATGATCGTAGCCTCGGAAACCAGGCGGGGCGCATACTGGCATCTGTTGGAGACTTGCCTCTATTCCCAGGATTATTCTGCCCATATTGAATCAGTTTTGCGTGGTGTCTCCCAAAGGCTTGGACTGATCAACTTTTCCTCTCTCTTTGAAAATTATGCCTCTCAGTTGGCCATGTCACTGCTGCAGGTTAAGAAAGACTTCCTTCTGTTTCCGCCCCACGTGCTGGGCTATCACGACAGGAAAGAGTGTGTGTCTGCCAACTTTCGATCCTTTGCCCCCGTCAACATTTGGAATGGGAGTCGGGCAGCATTCGAGAATCACTGCAGAATTGCCTCAGTATCTACTGTGGATGGCTTCCGCGACTGTTTTGGCAATATCATAGGTTATAAGATCGTCTCGTGGACCGATCAAGAGGGTGATGATCTAATACAGCTGCTCAAAACCATTCCATTGCCGGATGGGGAACTTAATCAATGTTTAGCCCAAAATGTTGACAACATTGTAGCTTCTATTCTCCGTTCTTTGGGGGATATGGATATCAAATCAATCGCAAATGCACTCGTTCGAGATGATCCCAGCGGTCGCAGTGCAGAGATCTTCGGCAACTTGGTGCGTTTTCGGACGGACATCATGGAGACTCATCGACCCAACTTGCCTGCCTTTCCGACCGAGACTATACTCGACGCACTTCGTTGGCTGCGTTCCCAAGTACCGGATATGGACGAAAAGGCTGTAAGCTATCATGTCATACACCATCTATTAGCAGATGTGGATCGTTCCCCGTTCATTAATGAACAATTTCGTTTGGTCAACTCCATCTGCCTGTGGATTGCCACGCATTCCCCAGCTTTTCTTGAGACCACACTCCTATATACTCTAATGCATGGCGCTACCTCACTCTTGGGACAAGTGGATCTAAGTAGATCCGCTCAGTCCATTCTCGATTGGGCTTTTACATGTTACCGCGAGGCGAAGACGAAGCATCCACATGTTCCTAACATCCTTGTGCGAATAGCTTGCACAGCATATGACCTTTCTCGAACCACGTCTGACCCAGATCTAACATCCTTAGGTACGGATCTTCTTCAGTGGATAGACGTCCAAACCTTTGAGCTTTCAAAGGTTCCTACTTTGTCTAACCAAGTCAAGGAAGCCCTCCCTGTGTGGCCTCATCAACCGTCCCCACAGCTAGCTCAATCTCTGCAGTCTATCACAGGAGAGGATCTTTCCTCGGTACTTGGCAACTATCGCATTTCTTCAAGCAAATTTCGACTTGTTCGCCGGCTGCGGGAACAAGCGCTTGTTGGCCAATTCAATAAAGACTACTTTGCAAATGTCGCTTTTTGGCGCTTGAAGGAGCATATCCCTCCTCCCGATCAGCTACAGGATGCGGATCTCGACGCTTTTGCAGCCTTGCTATACCTGAGCAAAGGTCATTTGGGCGGGTTCCGCAATGAGCCATCAGGCTCTACCTCTATCTTGGGTCGATATCGCCGCAAAGTTTCAAAAGAGAAGGAGGCTACCAAAACGCCGCCACAAGAACCCATTATACTTATGTTGCTGGCCATGCTACAAGGAGATCGTCCATCTCGATCTCATACAGCGTATGAAACACTGCGTTTGATAAAGTCTGCCGAGACGGACGACCTGTCTCGTGCTCTTCAAGTCTCCTTGTCGGAACACACAGTAGAACTTGACTATCTGGGCAGATATAGACGTTCCCCTTTAGGTCATGTATCTCGCGATTTGACGGATCTTGTCACGTATCAATCATATCTGGACTCAGTGGTCAACTTTCCACGATGGATTGCTGACGTGAACACATTGTTCAGCGAGGTTCTATCTTCAAAAGATGCCTTTTATGCACAACTAGTCCCTATCCTTCGATCTGACACCGAATTCGCAGAGCAGGTCTTACCTATACTTATCCATATTATCCTCGCCACTGAGAACCAAGAGTTGGAGAACGAAGAGACTATCGTGCAAGGTCGCTATCGCTCCACAATTTCGAACTTCTTCACTTCTGTCCTTTTGGATAAGTCGTCTAGTATCCAGTGTCTTCGTTGTGTGATCGACGCAGTGTTACATCTTCGTCATTTCGATCGCGACCAGGTATCAACGACGAAAGGAAGAGTTGTCAAGGATGCACTGTCGTACAACAAGTGGCTGAACATCGATTTCGGACTCTTAGCCCATCGTTCCATCACCTGTGGCGCATATACTACTGCCCTTCTATTTCTAGAGCTCGCAGCGGAGGAACATGCAATTTCCTCGAACACCTCGAACGAAATTCTTTATGAAATTTATAAGCACATAGACGAACCTGATGGATTCTATGCTATACACGATTCTGACCTTCATCAAAATTTGATTAAACGTTTTCACCACGAAAAGCAATGGGAAAGGGCTTTTCGGTTTCACGGTGCAGCACTTGAGGCAAGGGATACTATGGGTCACGCTGAAGGCATCGTCCAGTCTTTCCATTCTTTCGGCTTTGATCATTTGGCAAATGATGTGATCAGAACTGCTTTTGCCACTGAATGCGCAAAAAAAGACGGCCTATCTCATGATATCAGCTACAGGCTTGCGTGGAGAACCGAAACTTGGGACCTGCCCGAATCCAAGGAACAATCGACTGGTGCTTCCATATATCTGGCTTTACGTGCAATTTACCGCGAACGCGATGTCAGAGTCATCGATCACACCATTCGCAAGTGCCTTTTCTCAGAAGTTGATCGTCTGCGGAATCTCGGTTTAGAAGATTTTGCAGAGATTCGCGATGTTATGCAAGATATTATGTGCCTTCACGAAATTGCAAAATGGAGGGCCAATGCGATACAGACATCTCTGGGGGCCAGAGACTTGACGAAAGGAAATTGGAATGGTTTCCTTAAGATAGAAGATGATTTCGAGTGTGTGCATATTTTGCCATCCCCAGAACCATTGCTTATATGACCATTAGTTTTCCGATAATAGAAAACATTCTGGCCACTCGAATCTCTCTTGTGCGTTCAGTACGCCTCAAAGAAGAACGCCAACGAATTGGAACGTTGGTGACACCGTTCGAACAAAGCCTAATTAATGCCGAAACCCAATGTCTTGTCCAGCTGTCTCGGGCCGCTCGGGCTGCCAATGAAGTTCAAGTTGCTCTAAACTCAGTAATTCGTGCCCTGGGACTCGAAAAGCCCCCCTCTTTCGACGTTTTCGAGGAGTTCGCAAATGTTTTGTGGTGTCAAAAAGAAGAGAAAATTGCAGTCGAGTACCTCGGCAGACTTTTTGCTGCAGATCAGGGTCCATACGTTCGAGATGCGATCGAGGTCAGGAGAAAAGCTCTAGTCCTCGCTCGATTGGTTTGTTCTGCATAGGGTTTCTATGGGAAATATTCTAATCAATTGACACAGGGTTCGTGGTCATCTGCTGCGTGCCTGAAGAACTCGGAGGATATACAAAAGGACTATTTTGCTGCCGCAACTACTCTGTTGAATGGTGAAGCTTTCTCGAATGATTCTGGATCACACGCCACAGTATATCATCAATATGCCATATTCGCAGAACGACAATATTACGATATCGTCAAGTCATCAGATGCGATTAGATGGAAAATCTATGTCGAGCGCAAACAACGGGAGATTGAATTTCTCGACGAAGAGATTAATAGCCTACCCGAGAAAGATCATTATCGAGCACAATTGAAATACCGCAGAAATCAAGCCCAAAAAATGAAGGATGCAGACGCGGAATCTTTCCAGAGGCATAACAGTGCCCTAGATGAGTTTCTGAATCAAGCAATTGACATGTATTCGTACTGCCTCGAGATATGTGACACCTATGACCAGGATGTACCAATTCGACTTTGTTCACTCTGGCTTGCACATTTTGAGGAAAATCGAGGAAATTTTCAGACGGTGGTCGAAAAAGCCCTCCGGCGAGTTCCTTCCCGAAAATTCGTTTTCCTATCGGTAATAACTCCACCATTTAATTAAATTCAAACGCTAACCTCTTCCTGCAGCATCAGCTTTCCGCTCGCATCTCAAAACCTCGGTCGGGGTCTTTGACCCATGCACAGGCCAATCTTCAAAGTCTTGTTCTACGCATGTGCAAGGAACACCCTTTCCATATCCTATACCAAATATTTTGTTTGCAGCCTGAAGAACTCTGTAGGCAGCGAGTCTCTATTCATGCAGAACGGGCCGAGGCAGCCTCGCACATCTCGAATCGCCTACGAGAGGACCCCACGGTCAGTCAGCGTTTGATTGATATTTGGGAGCTCAGTAAGGCTTGCTTGTTTTGGGCCAGGGAACCAGTTCCAGCCTCTAAAAAGTTCCTTCTCTCAGAGGGGTGCAAGCTCAGAAAAATAAATCGCATCAAGGTTCCTGTCATCACCCATCATACACCAGTCGACCCCTCCATGAAATACAACGACTGCCCGTGGATTGATCACTATGATACTCATTGGTCTAATGCGGGTGGAAAGAATGCTCCCAAAATTGGCTTCTGCCATGGAACGGATGGAGTTAAATACAGGCAACTAGTTAGTGATTCAAGCGCATAATGATCTGTCTCTCATTGACTTTCTTTGCTAGTTTAAGGGTCAAGGTACGGATGACCTAAGGCAAGATGCTGTGATGGAGCAAGTGTTCAACCTTGTCAATGGCATCCTTCATCGCGATCGGGAAACGAGGCGACGCCTGCTCAATGTTCGAGAATACAAGGTCATCCCTTTGGCGTCCCAGGGTGGAATCCTGGAATTCGTCGAAAATACCCATGCCATAAGGGAATGGCTTGTCAAAGCACATCAGAGGCTGGTTTATTCATCATTGCCTAGTTGTCATTATCGTACTGACATTTCTTTCCAGGTACCACCCTCGCGAGAGATCCTCTAATCGGCTTATGAGTGATATCAACAATATTCGAAAGGACAAGGATAATCCATGTCCTCTTCGAGAGAGACTGATACAGAATTGGGCCAAGATCCAAGAAGATGTTAAACCCGTGATGAGGTATTTCTTCACCGAGAAACATAAGACGCCCAATTCCTGGTTCGCGACGAGGTTAGATTACAGCCGAAGCGTGGCGACATCTTCTATTGTCGGCCATATCCTAGGACTCGGCGACCGACATATCTCGAATATTCTATTAGACAATGTGACCGGAGAGGTGATTCCTATCGATCTTGGTATTGCTTTCGACCAAGTGATTACTTCTGTCGTGGATCAAGCTGGCATACTACTTATTGACAATTTTTTTCCAGGGAAAGCTTCTTGCCGTGCCCGAACTGGTACCGTTCAGAATGACTCGGGACATGGTCGACGGTATGGGGATTTCGGGAACCGCTGGGGTATTCCAACGTTGTGCAGAAGAAACTTTGAGAGTCTTGCGTGATGGCTCGGAAGTCATCATGACTGTCCTTGAAGTCTTCAAACACGACCCTCTCCATTCCTGGTAACGAACTTTCTTCTAGAAAAACTTTTTAGGGCTTGGACTCACGTTTCTTAGGACTGCGAGCGAGACTAGGATTCAACGTATCCAGGAAGGTGCGACGACCTCTACGACAACCACTGTTCGCCTTGGTGTGGATATCGGGATTGACATGTCTAGTGGTTCTGCAGAAGAGGCAGCGGACCGTGCATTGAGTTCTGTATCACGCAAACTAGACAAATCGCTCAGTGTACAAACGGTCGTGAGCCAGCTTGTTAGAGAAGCTACTGACCCCATCAATCTTGCATTAATGTTTGAAGGTGAGTGCCTCGCTACTCAAAACAGAATAGGCTGATCCTAATGATCACAATACAGGATGGAGTGCCTATTATTAACACTTGGACCCTGTTATGTACCATGTAGTCTGTCTGTATCATATATACTGCATATGTACGATTATCGCATTATTGACATGGAATAGTCATTACCTCTATGATGGATGCATATTGTTTTGTCCCAGCTGTTAAGGAACGAGAATAAATGTATGTCATGTACAAAAAAGCAGTACACTGTTTTTAGGATATGCAATCACACACAAACAGGAAGGCCCTATCGGTATCAGACAGTTTAGCGTATTTCAGGAGGCCTGATCTTGTTAAGAGAGGATCCTACGCCCTACTAAAATCTCTTCTTTCCTTATTTGATTCTTAGATTACAAATACTTACAATTTTCTTCCTATTCTAAATCTGCCACACCCTAGTCACTTACCACTATATTGTGGTTGCTCTGAGGTGTGTATAGTTATACATATATTCATTCCCTACTTATACTAAAACATCTTCTACCTAGATGTATATTTACAGTCTATATTAACAGGTAGATATCTAATTCAGTCACTTACCACTATATTGTGGTTGCTCTGAGACCTATATTTACAGTCTATATTAACAGATCTACATACTGCTTTCCTTTGTAGCCTCTGCCAATCACTGCTAAGTAGGTCAGGGACAATGGATGTCTTTATTAATATGCAGGATGAAATATGTACTGAAGTATACTTACATCAATTACTCATCCTATCCTACCATAGATCACACTCCATATGTATTGTGTATATCTTAGGTAGGATATCAGTCAAATGTACACATTGACTGAGGAACACACTCACACATATTGTGTATATCTTAGAATCTGGTTTGGAACAGGGTAATGGGACTGTGCTGCTCCGTGTACTGAGAACACAATGTTTATGACCGATCCTAGCCAGAATTTTCTTATGTGGACTGTGTGTCCAATATTCCCCCTAGATTGACTACCTGATATATTGTTATCTGATCAGGCAGTGGGCACAGTTGACCTTACCTTACATTGACTCTTTGGCATAATTGCACTAATGATTGACACCACAACTATTGTTTCTCCCTTACCAATGACTGTGTCAGATAGTGAGGCTACTGGGATGGGGTATCTATAGGACTGTCATAGTGGCATGGGGCCTGTGCAGCAGGTGTGCCTTTTGCAGGAGGCACTGATAAAAAAGTGCTTGCTAAAGGAACTGGTTACAAAGACTACAGGGAAGATTGAGGAGAAGGTTGACCATACATTTGGCATTGATGCAGTTACAAAGGATCTGCTGTAGTTGATTGTGACTCTGTCCTCCCATGCAATGTATGCAAGTGCAAGGTCAATCATATCAAGAGACCTGGCAACAGCAATAGCAGGTACTATGCATAAGCCAGTCATGCTTGTCAAGCACAAGGTACTGTCTGGAAGAAACTTGCATTGATTCATGGTAGCAAAGGAGCCATATATGAAACCAATCTCCTTGCCCAACTATAAAACACCTGCTTCATCAAAAATAGCAAAATTGACATACATACACATCTTACTAATATTGTTGTAATCAAAGAGTGCCTCACTAAAATTGGTTGTCCCTTGTCTGATGCATTGTTTACAAGTTACATCCATACATTGCTATCCCTTGCCCTCATGTATAAACCATTGTTCACAACACTTCCAACATCTGCAAACACCTCTGAAAAGCCATTTTCAAGTCAGAATCTTATTGGCACCTCAGCAAGGAAGCAAATAGTGCTGCGATTGAAATGAACATCAATCACTAGCATGAAGCAATGGTTGTTGCATATGTAAAGGTTTGCAGTGATTCTAAAGACACAAAGGCAAAGGGGAAATCTAAATCTAAAGACAAGAGCAAATAACACTGTGATCACTGCAACAAGGACAGACATAAAAAGGACAAATCCTTGTTTCTGACTGAAACAGAAATAAACCTGAAAAATTAGAGATGCTCAAAAAACTGTCCTAGTGTTTTAAAATTGCTATTGCTCCATCAGTTTTGATCTTAATTACATAAGCCTAGGTCCATTTTGTAGCTACAATGCCATAGTAATTTACATGATTGAATCAGGATCTTAGGTACTTCCCATCCTTCATGCCAATGTCATCTTTCAAAAAGTATGAAACATTGGGACAGTTTTTTGAGCCACTGTAGATGCAACCACAGAAAGAGAGAAGACCATGTGCATCCCTGCTCAGCTGTGTGAACAGACTCAACACCTGGCTGTTAGCCTGCCTTGAGTGCCTGACCTGCCTTGATGGCCACATCTTCCTGAATACCCTTTCTGTTACCTTTGCAAATCTCCTGGAGAATTTAATCCTCTTCTCTTACTAAGACTAGCTCTTTGATGGCATACACTGTAAAGAACTCCAGCTTGACTAACATAATTATAGAATTGTCATCAGCTCTAATATCTGGTCTTCTCTCTGTGATGGAGCATCAG
>JAGDQM010025320.1:0-22019 GCA_017580835.1 Termitomyces bulborhizus | reverse complement strand
ATGCCTTGCAGAAAGCGTCAAACGCCATTTGTATTCATCACAAATCCCCTAGTATGTATATATAGCTCCAAACACCAGCGACAAAATCAACCAAAGAGGCAAACCAACAACGCGCGCGAATTTTTCATCAGGAGAGGAGGAGGGGGGTATACGAGAGAGACAAGGTGATAGTATGTGATGGGATAATGTGAGTACGTACAGCAGGGGAAGGGGTATTGAACACCAAGAGAGACAGAGACAGACAAGGGTGAAATGACCGATGGAAAAAGGGTCAATTGCGTCAAGTCAATGAATAAAAATAGATAGAATAAATATCCGAATCATGAATGAGCGTGACGGCACAAACACCCATCCACGCTCAATCATCCTACCATACCACCGCCAGCACCAGCACCAGCGTACCTCGCTCCAACACCCGCCATGCCCGCCGGATTGGATGCAGACGACCCCTGATGAACGAACGTCGACGCAACGGGGTATGAAATCTCCATCGTTGGCCCGCGCGAGCGTTCCCTCCTGAGCATACCGAGACTCGCGCGTATACTCAACTTTCGTCCTTTGGTTTTTGGCGGCGGGGCAGCAGACGGGGGCTGACGGACTGCGTAGGCACGCATCATGTCGTCGGGAGACATGACGGGTGGGGTACTGGGGTGGTAAGTTGTATCGGGGGCATGGGTAGGTGGAGGTGGCTGGGGAAGGAGGTAGTCGTCTGTGGATGATAACCGCATCACTGTGATGTATAGTTAGTAAGAATGTATTTAAAGAGAAAGAGAGACGCACTACTGAGAGCTGGCATGACTTGATCGTACTCTTCATTCTTCTCTGGTGCCGGACTTAGTCTTCCATGCATCCTCGCCTGTATATCGTCCGGCGTGAGGGTAAGCGGACCGGAAGTCTGACGGGGCGACATGGCGTGTGCACTCATCCTCTTCTCGATTTCTGAATCGGGATAGACGGACGGTGCGCCAGATACGACGTCCTTGCGCGACGGGACGGGTGGGATATACGTGCTAGTAAGACCGGTCCGAGTGCGCCGGCTGTCGGTGGAGGGCCGGGTGACGGTATCTGCAAAGGAGACACGCGATACACGTGACGCGCGTTCGGCGGCGATGGCGGCTGCAGCGCCGGGATTGCGGAGACCTACGCCGGGATTACGGAGACCTACGCCGGTTCCAGTGCGTACTTGCTTCATCTGGGGTGGGCACGCGGCGATGGAATCACGGTGAAGTGCGATGGATGAGCGGATGCCGGCCTGTGCGCCGGCCACGGACATTGATTTCCAGTCTGCAGATATCGTCGACATGCGTTTGTCCAGCGCCTGTGAGAAGCGTTTTGATTTGTCCGAGGATTTACGGCGTTGGTAGCGCAAGTACGCAAAGATCGCCAGACAAACAAATAAAAGCGGAATAATCACAGCTGCCGCAGTTTGTCCGCCAGAAAGCGATTTCGACGTGCCGCTCGTCGGCATTGCGTCTGCCTCCGAGGCACCCGAGGGCGTAGAACTTTGATTGTATGTCGCAGTAAAGATCGGCCCCGCAGGAAGACTCGCCATCGACATAGGAAGCCCAGCAGCCACAATAGCGAGCTGTATCTTCACTTGAGCCGTCGAGTTCCACCACTGCGGCTCGATGTTGACAGATTTCTTCCCGTCGGCGTTGCTGACCCCAGACCATACCGTGATCTGTGTATTTTCGCCGCCGTACCATGGAGCGACGAGGTGGATGTCGAGCTTGTCTGAATCAATGCAGGTCGTGTCCCACTTGATCAGGAGAGGATCGAGGGAGTTGATGTTTGCGCCGTTGCTGGGGGATATGTAGAATCCGCCAGTGGTGCAGTTGGCATCGGGCGTGATTGCGCGTGACTGGAGATTTTTGGCGTGGGCTTTATGTGCGTGGAAGGTCGCAAAGCCCATCGCGAGCGAATTCAAAGGAGCGGCAGGGGGGGAAACGAACGAATGTATGGGGCAAAGTACAAGTGAGAAAGAGAGAGAGCGTGGGATTTCCCGCTCCGATCCGTTGCCATGGGGTCCTTGTCGCCCATCAAAACCAGCCAACACTTTTGGTGCCCATCCACCTCGCTTAGTTGATGCGATTCTTCCAATCCATGCTTACCTTGCTGCTCCTCATTTGGAATTATTAAACCTGCACCACCGTGTTCTTTCACAACAAATCAACGCAACCATCAACCATCATTCTTCTTCTGCCCACATGTACGGATCTTGACCTTGCTCCATGCGTCTTCGCACTGCGTTCAATGCGAGAAGCCAGTTCTAGGTCTAGAGTGGACAGCCCAGGCCCATAACTCGTTCTTCCAAGTCACACCGTGGCTCCCTCGTGTCACATCCATGTACCTTCTGCTTCCTGACTGTCCCGTCCGCCTATCAGTATGTATGTCTTCAAGCATACCAACCCAACTCATCTTGTTTCTTCTATCGTCCGCTACCGTAAACATAGTGCACGAAGTGTTTGAGAAACATCAAATTGGGATCACTTGCTTATTACGAAGGGTCAGGTATCGACCAGCATTCATTATATTATCCACATAATCCACAGAAGATATCGCACTTTCCATGACCCCATGACTCATGACGACCGTCGACTCGTTCCGCAATTCCAAATTCACATTCGTATTCAATCTCACTGTCACTCTCACTGTCACTTCTCCACCTCATGTATATAATCCCTCGTCGCACCGTCCCATCTCTATGTGACCGCAGATCTAGAATAAATACATCTACTCTGCGAGGAAAAACCAAAATCCCATAACGGAAGAGCCAATGCATCACACCATCACACAGAGAAAAGCTTCTATTCAGTAAATGTGACGACCGGGTTTCCGATTCTCATCAATCATGGCGGCCATTCCATCATTGCTTTCAGAGACCATGCGTGTGGGAAACCCCACAACGTAAACAGCGCAAATTCATCGAGTCCATATTTCTTCTACGGAACTTCTGAAAACGTCAAGGTAAAACATGTTGTGGCCCCGAACAGCCACCGAGTCGGACAAGGTTCCCCAACAGATCAGATTCCAAACTGAAAAAGGCACTGGACAAGCTATCGACAAGAGACATGGAGTAGGGACACAGTGGTACGAGCTGCACCAACCCGGGCAACGGCACGAGGACCCTGGCATGGCATGGCACGTCAAAGAAACTTGCCGCTTCTCATATTGATCTGGTGTAAGTTGAACGCTAGAATCCTAGATTACGACCCACGTAATGGACGCTCGCATTTGCCTTCCAAAAGTCGTTTTCTCCCCACGAACCCGGGTGATCAATTGGGGTATGGATTACCAGGTATGGTCCATTACATACCACCCTGTAAGACTGGGTACAGTCTTAGAAAAGGCACACGATGAGGGTTTCCTGTCTTGAAGTTAAGAGTTAAGGACATACTATAGGAGTCTGTGAAAAAGGACTACTGACAAGTCAAGGAAACAGTTAGACAACCAGAGAGTTTATATAGGACTCCTGGAGAGCGGGCAGGTGAGTCAGCAATGCTAGCATGACGCCAAGAAGGGGTCTGTTAGATAAGTTCACAACTAATGAGGGGCAGAACTGTATAATCTGCTGTATCAGGGTCCACCATAATCCCCCGCCTACCAACTAGGTGGATGCCAAAAGATATGGGAGTATGGGTTACTACACAGTATGTATTAAGACAGAGTCGTACTTGAAAATAGTGTATAAATGCTGAGTTGGGGCTCGCTACATCTTTTTTGGCTCTTCTTGGGCACTGGGAAACCTCAATACTCAATGCGAAATATGTATTGACCATGACATTTTGCAACGTAAAGCACAAAGCGAAGTAAAAACAACAAGTAGCATATGTAGATATAAAGATAGTAATGCCTTGACTTGATTTGTAGCCATGAAGGTAGCTCGGCAATTATATCTACCTATATATACCCTCCGCTTGCCGAGCTTTCACAGGTGTGTATACAAAGCAAACGATATCCCAACTCGAGATACTGGCACTCGCCCCAGCGCCGGCGGATATTTACGTGCTGACATGCTTACTAGAAGCCCTTTCGCAGGCTGTATCTGGATGTGATGCTCAATCTCAATGACAGACAATATAGGCAGGACTGTTATTGGGATTCGCGAGCTATTTTTGGGGTGTCGCGTTATGTAGACTCTCATATCAACCTTATTGTTCGGATACCATGTTAGTGGTCCCGAGCGCATACAGTTTAAAGCTCAGGTGTTTCCCCACTGCGCTCCTTTGCCTCTACAATGTACTTCTCTATTACTACTGTGTTCTTAACCACTTTTGCCTTACTCCTAGCATTTGCTGGACCTAGCCGTCCGATAGGTGCTGTAAAAGCTGCCTGTAAGACCAGCGGCAGACACATCGTCACCTTCAGATCTAGAGACGCCAAACGTTCTTTTGTCAAAGCCAACAACTCTACTGTGAAATACAATTATGACATTATCGATGGCATTGCCGGTAGCGTCGTGTGCTATACAATCTCTTTTTTGTTGTCTTACTCTACTGATGCCAGGTAAATTCACGCGCAAACAAATCGCAGAGTTGCGAGCCAATCGAGATGTTGAAAGAATCTATGAGGATGGCGTTGCCTGGCCCGCTGGCCTTCAGTCTGTACCTCTTCGTGTCCGTCATTGACAATAACAACTTCCGGATTCAGGACCAATGCCAGCTGGGCACTTGCGCGTATGGAACAGGAACAAAAACTTGAGAACCAGGATCCCCTGTGTGTGCACTTGCTATATCAATCCCGGAGTAATTGACAACTGGCTACACAGAGCTGAGTTTGATTATACATACAGCGACTCAGGCGGAAAAGGAATTGACATATACGTTGTTGGTACGTTGCCCTTGTATATGGGTTAAGTAAAGCTTGTCTGAATTAAACCAGACTCCGGTGAGCATCCTTCCTGAAAACCCATATGATCCATCTTTGTATTTTTCAACTTTTCAAGGTGTCTATCTTGAGCATGTAAGTACCGGAACAGCTTTGTCTTCCTTTGCCTTTCCATCTGTCTTGTCCAGGACGAGTTTGGTAACCGCGCAATATTTGGTGGCGTATTCGGTGATTTTCCTAATGAATATGATAATTATGGTCATGGAACGCACTGCGCGTATGTTCCCAAGCTTTACCCCAATTACCATTGATCCTAACCACAGAGAAGCGCACTCGTAGCAGGAAAGACCTATGGTGTTGCAAAGCAAGCGACTATCATCTCAGTCAAAGTCTATCATAAGAAGTGAGGTTGTGATTGTTGGTGCATTGACTGTCTTCTAACTTTTATGTTACAATTGGTGTTCTAATACTGCTGACTTGTGAGTTGTGTGACATCTTGCATACTCTGTGCAAATGAATTGTGCTCCTGGCTTAGGGTAGCTGCATTGGACTATGTTCAAAAAGCAAGCAAACAAACAAACCATCGTTCTGTTGTCCTCGTGCCCATGAGTTGTGATGCAGATGAACCCTTAGATGAGGCTGTTTACAAAGTCGGTCTTTCCTTTCTCCTGAAAACATTTTTAAGAGTAATATGACTATCGTTTCAGCTGGCTCTTGATAACATTGTCGTTGTTGTAAGTAATAATGCGTCTTTTTCACCAATTACCATTCTTGTAATTTGACAAATACTTAGACTTCCTCAGGCAATGAAGCAAAAGAAGCACGGAACATTTCTCCTGCTCATTCTCAATATGCAATTACTGCTGCGGCTTCTAGCATCTCAGATCACCAGTCAATCTTCTCGAATTATGGAAAGGGTGTTGACATATTTGCTCCAGGTGAGAATGTGAAGAGTGCGTGGATTGGAAGCGAAACTGTGTGTAGCAGCTCCCAGATATCCTTATCAATTGCATCTGAAATTGCCCAGCAACGTGCAATGGCATCTGGAACATCGGCGGTGTGTTTCCTTTCCTATACTGCAAAGCAATAGAGATGGTAATCAATGGATCACATACAGGCCGCTAGCTTGGTTGCAGGTTATGTTGCTCTTGTACTTGAAAGGCACGATGTTGGGATGAAAGAAGTAAAGGAGATTGTGCAAGACACGTCCTCAAAAAATGTTCTGAAAAATGTTTGTAAGGATATTTCCTTTGTGTATGGTATCTGGGCTGAATATAATGAAGCTCCACATACACCAAACTATCTTTTATTCAATGGAATTGCATAATCTGGTATGACTGTGAACTCTTGAAGTAGTACATTAAGTATTATAAATTACACAAGTTGATGTATGTATAACCTTGGATGTGTAGGAAAATCATTTTGTGCATGCTCCAATGTCATCCTTCTGGGCTTGATTGTGCTGCATAAGAGTCAAGATTGAAGATTATGAGGTTATATAGAAGGAATGAGGGAAGACAAAAGAAACTGAGAAGCTGACCTGATAGCAGCATAATTTTCATTGTACTTTTGGCTAGACTAAGAGGGAGTGAATGGGTTTGCATACTGATCCTGATATGAAACATACTTGAATCCATGTAGGGAATATTTCTCAGGTATATGCATAGCAAATAGCCATAAAGTTCAGGTGTGAGGGGACATCCCTTCCTGAGCCTATACATTCCTTTCCCTTCCATACATCCACTCTCCCTTTCCCTTTCCCCTTTTTCCCCTTCTTTCTGTCTCTATTCCTTCATACATTGTCTGTTACATATTGTGTCCACATTTCTGATCACCTGACCTACTCCCAAGGTCATCTGATCCCCTCCAGTTCATCTGATCATACTTACCAATCAACTCTCTGGCAATGTCCAAGTTTTTCATCTTTTATTCCCACACTCCTTTTTCAGTGGCTTATGTACTATATAGTTGATTCCCATGCTTCTGGGGCCCCAGAAGCGTCCACATCCTGGCATAGGGATTCCTTAGACTTATTCTCTTTGGATATCCCTCTGCCAGTTGTGTGAGTTCCACAGCTCTCTGAGGTCGCCCTTACATCAGGGTCTTCACAAACACGCTAAACTAACTAGTACACAAGTACAATCTTTCATCAATTTTCAAGTGAAGGTATCTCCCCAAACAAATGGTACCTTGACCCTGAGATGGCTGCCACAACTTTTGCATGATTTTCAATGACGATGCTGTAATGTGGTTACATAGTTAGAGTCTTACAGTCTTAAATTGCACCAGCGAACTAGATCAAGTCCATAGTTTGACTATGTATGAAACAAGAAAAATAACCTCATTACCTAATATTTAATATTTCGTGCTACTAACTCAGAATTCCAAGTCACTTGAACATGGACTACTGACCGTTCACACATACTGCCGAGGGTCGGAGCCGAGAACAAGCGGTTGGTAAGCACCAATATCCGTACAATCGGTGGGGGACGTCGCGTATCTCAACAACACGACCAAGCAAAGCAAAATCAACAAGTACCGTAGGTAGTCCATATAGTAACCCCTCGATTTAATTGGTAGCCCACGACGAAGGTGTTACAACCTGAACCTATAGCACACGAGTAAGTACCTCAGTCTCGTATACTTCACTCAGGTATATTAATCCTACCTATAGCACACGAGTAAGTACTATGGTAGGGAGTGTAAGCATAGATCGTCAACAAGTATGTATTCTTGTCACCCTCGGTCTCCTATACTTGACTGAGGGTGACACAGGTCGTAGTCCGTTTATATATCTATTAGATTGTGTTCAGGGTAAGGAAATGAATGTTATAACGGGTATTTAGATAGTACCGCTTATGGTGTACCACCAGCCTCCAACAGATAGCTCGTTAATGATAACTGCCTGTATATATATGCCAAGTCTCACACGAAAATAAGTACCTATATGTACAAGTAAATGCCCCATCCTGCGCCTTTGACACGGGTCCATTATTCTCCTCTATAGACTATTGTACTTATCGATTTACTTATCCCGCTATGGACCGAACTTGGAATTCATGGTATACCTTCCATATAATATATTCAGTATAGGAAGGAGCTGATATCATAGTAGCACTCACCGAGTTAGTACTTTCGAGTGCAGCGCCGGCTGAAGTTGTCGTTCTGACCCTGCTTAGCCTTCTGTAGCTTCAGATACATATGGATATGAGGCTCGATGTCAATGACGGGTAATCGAGGCAGGATAGTTATTTCGGCACCTATGTTTTCGGTGCCCGCTTCATGCTTGGTTTAGGCGATCATCGCTCTTGCCAACGATTTATCGTTGTCCATTCACCTAATTCGTGTGCCGGATCCTGATCTGATCACACACTCCCTCAGACCTACCGAATATTAACGTCAATGTTCGGATACCATGCCATCATGTTAGTAGCTCACGAGCGCATACAAGATAAAGCTCGAGTGTTACCCCACTGCATTCCTTTGTCTCTATAATGGTCTTCTTTGACACTACGGTGTTGTTAACAACTGTCGCTTTACTCCTCCCAGCATTTGGTGGGCCTGCCCGTGCGATCGATACTTTCAAGGCCCTCGGTCGGACCAGCGGTAGACACATCGTGACATTCAGATCTAGAGACGCCAAACTTTCATTTGTCAAATCCAACAACTCTACTGTGAAATATAATTATGAAATTATAGATGGTATTGCTGGTGCGTCATGTACTATACAATCTCTCCTCTTGCTGTATCACTCTACTGAGGCCAGGTAAATTCACGAGCAAACAAATTGCAGAGTTACGAGCCAATCGTGATGTTGAGGGAATCTATGAGGATGTTGTTGCCGAACTTGCTGATTTTCAGTCTGTCATTTTTTCGAACTCGTTCCTTCAATAACGATCAACAACTTCTGGATTCAGGACCAATGCTACCTGGGGACTTGCGCGTGTGTATTCAGAGACAAAACTTCAAAATCAGAATCCCATGTATGTGCGGTTACAAGATTGATCCCAGAGTAATTGATATCTACCTAAACAGAGATGAGTTTGAATATAAATACGATATACTAGGGGGAGAAGCAACTGACATATACGTTGTTGGTGCGTTGTCCTTGTGCAGGGATTAGGAAGTCTGTCTGAAGTAATGTGTTGGATGCATCAAGACTCAGGTGAGTATCCATCCAATTCACAAATCCTCTATGATCCATCTTTGAGTTTTTAAACTTGTCCAGGTGTCTATATTGATCATGTAAGTTTCCAGAAATCCTTTTTATCCATTTGCTTCTTATCTGCTTTCTTCAGGATGAGTTTGGTGAACGTGCAAAATTTGGCGCCATGTTCGGTGATTTCCCTGATGCACACGATAATTTCGGTCATGGAACGCACTGCGCGTAAGTTGCGAAGCTTGACCCCAACTACCATTGACCTGACGGCAGAGAAGCGCCGCAGCAGCAGGCAAGACCTATGGTATTGCAAAGCAAGCTACTATCATCTCGGTCAAAGTCCAAAATACTAAGTGCGGTTGTGATTGTTCGCGCATTTAGTGTCCACTAATTTTATTTTCACAACTGGTCGGCTTTGAATGCTGACATGTGAGTTGGTTGACATTATACTCTGTCAAATCAACCCTACTTCTGGTCTAGAATTGCTGGGTTGAGCTATGTACGAGAATCAGTCCAAAAATTCAAGCGTCCTTCTGTTGTCCTCCTGGCCACTGCATGTCCTGTTTATCCGCCCTTGGATGAGGCTGTTGAAAAAGTATATCTTTGTCTCCTTCTGAGAGCATTATACTCAAGAGAAACATGACCACTGTTTCAGCTGGCTCGTGCTGGTATCATAGTTGTTGTAAGCGTTAATATGTCTTCTTTCCCTCTTCCCATCCTTGTGACCTAACAAATGCTTAGTCACCAGCAGGCAATCATGCCCGAAATACACGAGACTATTCTCCTGCTCATTCTCCATATGTTATCACTGTTGGAGCTTCTGATATCTCTGATCGCCGGGCATCTTTCTCCAACTTTGGAAAGCGTGTTGATATATTTGCTCCAGGTGAGAACATCAAAAGCGCTTGGATTGGAGAAAAAACTGTGTGTAACATCTTTTGAATCTTCCTATCATTTGCACCTAAACCTTCTCAGGCAAGTAAATCTAGATCTGGAACATCCCTGGTATGTTGACCCTCCTGTACTACAAAGCAGTAAAGAAGGTAATTAATGAATTTCACACAGGCCTGCAGCTTTGTAGCAGGTTATGTTGCTCTTGTACGTGAAGTGGATGAAAAGATTGGGACACAAGAAATGAAGGAGCTTTTGCAACATATGGCTTTAAAAGGCGTGCTGAGTAATATCCGTAAGTATCTTCTCTATGTCCATGGAATATCAGCTGAAAATAAGAAAGCTACATATACAAAAAACCTACTTCTGCACGATGAGCTTGGTTAATATTGAACTCACAGGAAATATCTGTGGTTTGTTTCCAGAATATTCAAACTCCTTATATCTAGCCATATTTTAAAATATTCACAAATATTCACAAGTTGATTTATAGATATTTTTGGATGAGTGTTTCTATTTTTTCTATTTTTTAGATTATTTTTCCAAGTATGCTTGATGAGAAAAAATTCAAGTCTTTCCAAAAGATTCTTGACTAGAAGCATATGAAAATTGCAACTTATCTACAGAAGCAGACAGTTTGACTTTCCTACCAGAGTGGTGAGTAGCATGACAAGTGGCACCCTGTAGTCCTTGACTTCTAGCCAAGTCCCAAGTTCAACACTAGCAACAATAATAACAACTTTCCTATGCTCTAGCAACCCCAGTATAATGCTTTTCCCAACATCAGTAGATCTTGTATGTTATACTTGCTTCTTGTACATCTGTCTTTCATTTCATCAGCCTCAATTTCTTGACTTTTTTTATCTTCTACTTCTATTAAATAAGTGTTTCAAATTTATCATTACCTATTCTTCTTTTTATTTTTTGCTTCCTTCATAAAAGGAATGAGCTAATGGGTGAGCTTGTTGAGAAGTTTCAGACTGACCCATTACTTGAAGATGTCAGAAAAACTGGAATTGTTGTTTAAAAATAGTCTGGAACTCAACAGAATTATTGGCCATAAGCTTCCAAGTAGGCCACACTTTGAGGAACATGAACTCTTGATTGGTGTAGAAGTCTGTGAAGTTTACTTTAAAGATGTGTTAGCATGTATTTGAGTATTATTTGGGGATCCCAATCTGGCACCATATTTAGTTTTCCAACCAGAGAAACACTACACCAACCAGGAGAAGACTAAGCACATGTATCATGAGATGTATACAGCAAGGTGGTGGTGGAGTACACAAGTGAGTTGGCATGAATATATGTGGACAGCTGTATGATAGCTTACCTTGTATATGATAGAAGGCAGGTGATGTGGTCAAACCAGGCACAACAATTCTGTCATCTGACAAAATACAGTTGACCCTATTTTGAAACAAGAATGCATACCCATTATACATGACAATAGGAAATGTTTTGTACTTATTTGCAAAGACCCATTAACAGCAAAGGTGATAGAGAATCCTGCACAGTCAAATTTTCCAATTGAGAGGAGGTTTGCAGCTAGATCTGGGATATGTAACACATTTTTAAATACTAGCTCAATTCTTCCCTGGCTTGTGATCACTTCCTTCTTGACAGTTCCCTGACCAACTATGTGGAAGACTACATGCAAATACAAGGTGTGTCTCTCCTTTGATTTGTTTTGGGCTGTGTAGGTCTGTTATAACAGCAAGGGCATAGGTTGTTTGTGGTTGGGTCTGTATCAGGGTTGCATCAGCTATATTTGCTACTGGGGTGGTCTGATTTCCTTTTGCTGCTGCAATCAATGCCAGGGCCTGCTCTTGGTTTCAAAACTTTAGAGGACATTGTCCTTCTCTACCCCCTCCTTGCCAGTAGCAGTATTTGATGGTATGTCTGGTACCCTTGCAGTTTGGATTAGTGCACACTAAGTTGGGCTTTTGCAATTTTGTCATAGTCTGGAGCATAGTCACAGTTGGAGTAGCTGCCTTTTGCATTTTCAACCTCTCCTAATGAACTAAAAGGCCTGAAATAAGATCAGCAGATGTTTTTGTGGAGTAGAGGCTAGCAACAACTATGTTCCAGGATTCAGGGAGCAATGTCATAATGATGGACCTGAATGTGGTATCCAAAATCACTACACCCTTCTCAGTGGCGTCCTTCTATCTTGTTTGCATATCTGCAAGGTGCACTAAAAGGTCTGCACCATCTGCAAACCTTGTTGACCTCAGGGCATTCTCCCATGGCAGTTAGGTCTGAGACTACTCCATAAGCATTTTTCAGTGATTCCCATGCTTTGGCAGCAGTTCTGTCTATCTTGATACCTAGACCCACAGGCTTTTTACAGTTGTAGCTAATGTCCATGCATCTTGTATGTCCCACTCTTCCAGTGATGGAGTTGTTGAAGTCCATGGAGTAGATGTGTCTTCTTTTGTGTCAAGTGAGTTGGTAAGTGCAAGTAGTTTTTGTTCTTGAGATTTTGTGGTGTTTGAGGCTCTGGGCTTCCTGATACTACCATCAAGGTATCCCTTAGTGCCACATGCATGGGCTGCTATCAGCACCCTTAAGTGTAGGTCCTCCAGGAAAATTGGAGGGCCATTTATTGGACATTTTTAGTGGTATTGAGTCATTCTTTGTGTCACAAGGAGCAAGAAAATTTTCTGCACAGCACTAGCTCAGAAAACAGGGCCTATGACCTGTAGACAGATATAATGCATAAGTCCCTCAGTAGTCACAACACAGTGCATGCAAACAACTATATTGATAACCTGTAGACAGATATAATGTGTAAGTCTACAGAGTATGGGTAGGTAATCTTAGATGTAAGTAGTGTATAGCTATATGTACCCCTCAGTAGTCACAACACAGTGCATGCAAATGACTGAGGGACAACATGTTGATTTGTAAGTTTTATAGTTGAAAAATAATTATGAGAAATAAAGAATAGTAAATAGAAAAGTGCGCACATCAATGACACAGCATAGCAAAAGCAATAAAATAAAATAGAATTAAAAGAATAACTACCACATTGGTAACTGCACTCCAAAATAGGGCTTGGGGTCATGTTCAACATCTTTTTTTTTTTTTAATCCATTCATTACATGCATGGAATGCATGGTGCTCATGTTGCATGGACTACCAACAGGGAGCACACAGGTGATATATAACTACAAGAGCAGCTGGATTCCTATCCCCCTACATACACAGAGAATGAATAGGCCGACGTTTCCAAGCATCATTTAGGCAGCCCTCCCCTGTTAGTACCTGAACTTGAGACTGGGTGTGAGTGACACAATCAGGAGGGTGCATGACAAAAGCTCAATAGTTGAGCTGGGTAGGGGCAAGCAAAAGGCTGTAGCTCTACCTATGACCTAGAGGGGTGGAAGGAGGGGGGGAGTTGGCCTGTGCCATCAGTATCAAGAAGGGCATGTTGGGTGACACCAGCAATATGTGTGTGTGGTAAGATGATGGAGGGGATCCTCATTGGGTAGCAGAGTGCCACTTGGTGGGGTTGAGGGACATAGGGAAGCATTTGGTTGTCTCAGTGAACCCATGAAGATGCACAACAGCCACTGGAGATGATAAGAGGTATGGGATAGACTTAGCTCTTTGTTTCAGCAGGCATGTAAAGTATATACGTCTATATTGGGGGCACTCTAGCAGGTAATGCTTTACCAACTCAACAGTGATGCCCATGCAATATGGGCAAGTTGGGGACTCAGTGTGCCTAATCTGGAAGAGGTGGTGGTTGAGGGGGGCATGACCTGTCCTGAGCTGGGTGAGTATGGCCAAGCAACAACAATTGTAGGACTTGATAAGTTTCAGGTAGTTCTTGGAGGGGAGGGAGCTGTCAATTTTGCAGATTCCATTGTACCTTGGTGAGGCTTTCCACCTCCATTTCCACATGACCTGCATTGCTACTAAGTCAGCTTGACACATAGCTGGTATACTCAGTGGCAGGGGTTTTGTGTGGAGAGATTGGGAGAGGGAGTCAACAGGGATCAAGGACCCAGTAGCTGCTAGTTTTGCAAGTTTGTTGGTGTGCTTATTGGGGGCAAAGTCCAGGTGACCAGGGGACCACTGGAGCTGCAGATTCACTACTTTTCAGGGACCCCTCAAGGAGGGGCCAGAATGGGGGTGACAGCCTCTACAAAGCTTGTCCTGCCTGCTATAGAGATCCTCAACCATGACATAAATCCTGTCAAGGATATAGTGGGCTAGATGGGGGCATTGATTGCAGAGGCCTTTCAGAATTGTTTGGCTGTCACTGGTAATAATGGTAAGTCCCTTAAGCTGTTGAGTGAACAACAAGAGCATATGCAATCCTAGCAGAATTCTCACTGCCTCCCCTTCATAAACCATATGTTCAGCAGCCAGACCAAGGTGGTATCTCAATAAGGTGGTCTCCTTGTTATGGAGTGAACAACGTACCAACATAGCAAACAAGGAGGAATACAATGAGTGAGCCCTCACAGAAAATCTTTTCTTCTTTTCTGCTGAGATTGTGCAACCCATTGACACAATCTAAAGGGGGGTATGTAACGGGTGGATTTTATAGAGTATGTCACACCTATCACAGGCCCTAGCTTTATCCTTACTATTGTCCATATGCTGTGTAGTTGCCACTTCTTGCTATAGAATTGGGTCATATGCACTTTGGACTGAGGATTGAAGCTCACCACCTGTAACCCTGTTACAAGCAGTGCACATCTTGGAGTGACTTAATTGTGCCTGAGCCAATGGCCAAGAGGGACTTGAGGTTGGAGTGGCTCAGAAGTGGGTGAGCGTTTTCTGGGGTCCCCCCTGTATTGGCACTGTCTGCTGAGGTTCTCTGCAATGAAGAGCAAACTACTGGCATCAATGCTCAGAGATGGGGAACAAGGAAAAGTAATGTTGAGCATGATGAATTAGGAAGGAGAAGAGAAGAGAAGAGCTGAGTTGGGCCCCCCAAGTAGATGTAAATACGCTAACTACAACCTCAGACTACCAGGACCCCAGAAGGGATGATGGTGGTTTAAGATCAAAGAGCATCCTGTTCAACATCTGCCAAGTACCCTCTCTTGAAAACACAGCCAATCAGACACAGAAGCAAAGACTCATTGCCAATCTGTATCATGCTGCTGCTGACCATGTGCAAAAATGGTGTTTACATGTGAATAGAGCTTAGACATTTTTCACTCAATTCTGGCAGCATTTGTTGGAGATTACCCCAAGTAGATGCTGGTCACTCTTACTTAGACTTAATGGCAACTGCCCATGCTATCCTCAAGGAAGAGGCTTAGATAGTTTGACCCTGAACAGTTGGATCCTCTCCATAATCTGAGAGCTGTCTTAAGTGGGTTTCTCCAACAGTGTGCTGACATTTGTCTCAAACTGACACCAAAACCCTTCTGGTACAAGCTACTGTATTGTTCATATATTTCATTCAATTACTCCTGATGTCCTTCTTCCACTATACCAAGGAATCATCAAAGATCTCATTTCATGGATCATCACTATCAATGGTGCTGCCAAAGTAGATGTTGCCATAGACCACTAAATCACAATCTGAGGGTCTTTCTGAATGGCACAAGCTCATCATCTTGTGTAACAGGCCAGAAACATGATCAGATATGTTATTTCCTCCTTGGTTTAGTAACTGATGTTCCACTTCCAAATGGAATGTCAAATTCATGGCTTCTTCAGTGTGTTTATCCCAGTTTGGACTTCCTTTACCACACACAGTATCTGATTCAACACTCCACCTTCTAAAGGATTCCTTTGAATGCTTTCACTGTCAGAAGGACATCTTCATTTATCTGGGAGTTTGGGAACATTTTAATATCCAAAAAGTTCATTTTGCTTGAGCTCATCCAACTATTTGGTGCCACTGACAATGTCAACATGCAGTGTACAGAACAACTTCACATTGATCTTGCAAAAGAAGTCTATGCTGCC
This sequence comes from Termitomyces bulborhizus, assembly GCA_017580835.1. Taxonomy (NCBI): domain Eukaryota; kingdom Fungi; phylum Basidiomycota; class Agaricomycetes; order Agaricales; family Lyophyllaceae; genus Termitomyces; species Termitomyces bulborhizus. Next base: position 6,202 of record JAGDQM010025320.1, on the reverse strand, counting down.
ACCAATTGGAACAATAAGTTTGAACAGATGACAACGTGGCTTGAGTGGAAGAAGATTCAGTGCCATTCTCAATACATTATCTGGCAAATGTCAGGGAAGGATTTCACTTCAGGAAATTGTATCTGTTCTGGGAGCAACACCTGTTAGAAGGGGGGGGCCCTTGACAACAAACCACCACAAGCACCACTAACACTGGTGTGGCTACTGCGCCTAACACGCCAGTACGCATCCTGTATACCTCTAACAGAGAAGCTGCTTAACACGCAGAGTCGGACCCCCCCTTTTAAATTCCTCCACATGCTACGAGGCCAAGGAGAAGGGCGTAAAAGCCAGAACGTCTCCCAACAAAAAGGGGAGCGGTCAGTATGCCTGACACGCAAATAAACTCCCCCACATACCCCTAACAGAGATAATGTCAAAACGTAGAGTCACCTCCTCAAATGTACTACACTAACGTCTGAACAAGAAGGAGGGCAGGAATGCCTGAATGTCTTGGACGAGACCACCCCCCAACCTGCAGAAGCGAACGGTTTTTTTTCCAATAGACCCTTTTGGGGAAAACTAAGTAAGATACCACGCGACAACGAATGAAAGGAAACCAGGGACAATATATCGGCATCTAGAAATAAAAAATAAAAATCTGCCTGGAAACAGATAGAATAAAATCTGAACAGGCACCCCCCATCCCTAAAGCACATGCCCTTCCAGGCAGATGACCTCTGGAAAAGACAGCAGTCAGCCAGCCCGGAAAAGCAGAGGGGCGTTAGGAGCCATGACAAGAAACGCAGACATGTCTCAAACCCCGAACCCACCTCAGACATGGAAGAATCAGAGAGCGACGCCAACAGCCCAGCCCTTTTGAACATCCCCTCCCTACCAAGCATGTCTCAACTCTCAGTACTCTCGATCCAGGAGCTCCAAACATGCGACGCAGATGGCGACACCACGATGGTGAACCAGACCCCCCCTGGCACACCCATCATGAGCGACGAGGAGGAAAGGCTGCCGCTAATGGGGTCCCAGGATGCCTCCACCCCTGCAAAGAACACGGACCCAGCGTGGATCATCAAATGCACCAAGAAATCCCCGGCCCTAGCCCAGCCCACAGGAATTATAGGAAATACCACCCCCACCCCTAACCTGACTCCCCCCCCACTGCTGACCTCGCTCATACGTACCCCTACCCCAGTGGGGGGTTTCCCGGTAATACACCTGTCAACCCCACCTTGGTTCAATCTGCTGCCGGAACAAAGGAATACTTTTGACACGTACCCAGGACCCAAGATATGGATCCGAGACTGGCAAGCAAGTAAGATGGTGGACCTGATGGCAACCAGCGACAAGTTAATAGAACTCATAAAGCGCATGACCGGAGAAAGGGCGAAATTGTCAACCCCACAACAGGAGAAGGAACTGAGCACCAAATACCGCAACATCAGGCAGAACCCCCCCTACCACTTCCTTGTATCCAACATTTTGCAACGTGCGCATGATATCCTCACAAACAACCCCATTATATCGACACCGGATGCTTCAGCCTTCATTCTCCCATACAACCCCCCCCTCCCTCGTTTTCTCTGCATGCTGGAAGGCTTCACCCTCAGTATCTGTAATCGCGAGGCGATCAAGGAGGCAGAACTGACTGCAACAAACATAGTGAGGCGGGTACTGAGCAAATCGGAGGCTTTGGTAGAGCTTGTGAAGTGGACGACGGTACCTCTCAACACAACACTGTGCCAGCGATGGAGATCTTGCAGGCAATAGAAGTGGTACTGGCCAAGGGGGAGGATGCGGTCAATCGATCAGCGTCATCCAAGCCCAGGAAATCACTCTGGAACGTCTTCTACAGACAAACGCCCCCCGTTACCTGGACCGGGTACTTTATCATTCTCCAGTACATACGAGATGTGACCTTTATAGACATGGACTGCGGTAGCGCACAGATGGTCGATAAGGAAAACCGACTCCACTGCTTCAACTGTAAAGGTGCTGACCACAACCTCAACCAATGCAGCTATGCAAACCTCAAAGGGTGGCACGGTAATAAGACAAATGACCAAATCAAAGAGTCAGCCGAGTTTGCAACCTCCGGACAGAACGATAGGCAGTTTGCTAAGAGTGGGAGCTGCAGCGAACGCAGAGCAGAAAGCTGGAGAGCTGGAGGTCGTGGTAGGGGGAGAGGCCATAGAATGTAGAAGAGTTATGAGCATCCTGTCCCCTACCCCCTGATTATATGAACTCATCTTTTTGAATGCACTAAATGGGCGTATGCCAGCACAAAGGATCAAAGATCAATATAAGAGCAGCATAGAGAGGTGAACCAACAAGCAGCAAGAGTATCCCAAAAACCTCTAAACCTAGGTCCCAAAACTAGGATGGATTTACTGGGCCTGCGGGCAACAGGTAATCCTAGTATGACCCCTGACTGGAACAGAACCAATCCAGGCGGCACCGTATTCACAGGAGTCATGCCGCGCAGTGACCCTGCTGAAGTAGAAGGCGGTAAAACGTTGGACACAAGACTCAACCACCACATCCTGACATTATGAATTATATAACAAACACACGGGCGACAAATGACGGCAATGGTTACCACCCCGCTTGGGCAGGAGAGGTCCACGGCCATACCATCATCCAAGACCCTGACGATGGCCTGAGAGGGATCGGCGATGGCTCACAGCACACCCAAGCACATACAAGGGAGGAGATCAGACAAATCCCTGAAAGTGACGAGGGAACAATGGGGGAAGACAATACCCCACCAGCTCCTAACCGGAAAAATAGGAACAAAAGAGGGGCGATCAAGATCGCCTCACTAAACATAAAAGGAGGAGGATTGGAATCGACGCAATCCAAATGGATGGAGATGCACCAACTAATGAGAGAAAACAGAGTGGACATCCTGGCTGTCCAAGAAACACACTTAAGTCAGGACAGGGAAGACACACTAAACAAGCTCTTTGATAGGCAAGCCCGAATCCTCACAAGTTCCGACCCAGATAGACCAAATGCTATGGGAGTGGGCTTCATCATAAGTAAAAACCTAGCAGGATGGGAGAAAATAAAACAGAGGATACTGGTACCAGGAAGAGCGATAACACTGGAAATCCCATGGTACAACAACAGTATAATGAGCATACTGAACGTGTATGCACCAAACAACCCAAAGGAGAATGAAACCTTTTGGACAACACTAAAAACCAACTGGAAATTAAGTCCATCAATTAAGAGACCCGATGTGATGCTAGGTGATATGAATATGGTAGAAGATGCAATTGACTGTCTGCCGGCACACACAGACAATTCAGAAACTGTCAACGCTCTTCTATTGCTAAAAACACACCTCGATCTAGCTGACGGATGGCAAAGGGAGAACCCCGCAAAACTAGATTTCTCATTCCAAATGGTTAACAGACCAACCCAATCCCGAATCAACAGGATCTACATCAACAAAGACCTCATCCCCTTTTGCTGGGGATGGGACATTGTAAGGACAGGTATCAACTCAGACCACTCAATGATATCAGTGACAATGATGAATCCCAGGGCACCTCACATAGGTGATGGGAGATATGCAATGCCTTTGTCCCTAATAAAGGATGATAAGCTAATGTGCACGCTGGAAAGAATGGGAACCACATACCTCGCAGACCTTGAAAGATCTAAGGAAAACTGCACAGTGTCTGAAAACCCACAAGTTATCCACCAGGCATTCAAGACTAAAATCCTAGAAGAGATAAGAAGATACTCCAAAGGACTGAAACCAAAGATCCAAAAAGAGATAGCAGTGCTGAGCAAAGATAGGAAGAAAATACTGAACAGCAAATGACTTGACGACGACCTCAAATGAGAGGAGGCAGCTGTATACGATGAGAGGATAAAGAACCTCGAAATGATGAGATTTGCCAGGGCTAGAGATACAGTCGCAACAAGCTACTTCCTTAATGGAGAGATCCTGATGAAGCCATGGATCAACATGAACAAAGAAAAGAAGACGAGAGACATATTCACAGCCCTGTGCAAGCCATACCCCTTACTAGATAAACTTGAGAGGAGGTCATCAAAGATGGCCAAGATAGCAAGGGACTACCACGACCAACTCCAAGAGAAGTACAGGCCCCAAAACCATGGAGAGCACAAGAGGGCTATAAAAGAAGTACTTAGTAATGTAAACAAAAGAGTATCAGAGGATCACAGAACAAACCTCAAAAAAATACTAACCAAAGGAGAGGTTGTGGAGGCAATGTCCTCCCTAAAGAGTGGAAAGGCAGCCAGACTGGATGGCATCATCCATGAACTATGGGTAGAATTTGCAGAGAGACATGAAATAACTGAAGATGGAGTGGAACATGGGCTTGATATTGCACAAGCCCTCACTACTGTATTTAATGATATACAAGTAAACGGTGTCGAACCAGGCACAGGATTTGCAGATGGCTGGTTGTGCCCCCTCTATAAAAAGGGGGATAGAACAGATATTGGAAACTACAGACCAATTACAGTATTAAACACTGACTATAAAATCTTCACTAAAGCGCTCACAATCAAACTGAGTAAAGCCATCCCAGGGATTATACACCCTGATCAAGCCGGGTTTATGCCTGGCCGACGGATCGAAGACCAGACGGAATTAGCTCAACAAACAATAGAATGGTGCAAACTAACGAATAAAAATGGCTTAATAGTGTGCCTGGATCAGGAGAAGGCTTATGACAGGATCCTGCACACATTTCTGTGGGCCTCACTGAAGAGATTTGGCCTACCACCGGAGTTCATAGATACTATTAAAGCACTATATAAGGACGCACACACCAGGGTAATCCTAAACGGTGAAATAAGTGAGAGTTTCAGGGTAACAAGAGGAGTGAGACAGGGTGATCCCCTCTTGTGCCTACTTTTCAACATTGCTATAGAGTCCCTCGTGCAGATGCTCCGTAACTTGAACCTAGAAGGAATTCCTCTAAGCGAAGGCCTAGAAAGACTGATAGCGACACTCTTTGCTGACGACATGACGGTCTACTTAGCAGAAAGCGACAAATTCTCAGACCTTGAGGACATAATAAAGAGATGGTGCCGAGCCTCTGGTGCCAAGTTCAACATCCCAAAAACGGTGATTGTCCCTGTGGGTGCACAAGGATACAGAGAAATGGTCATCACAACAAGGACACCAGTACCGGGTGGTCAAATGATTCCAGAAGAAATAAAAATCGCCAGGGAAGGCGAGGCCACGCGCCTCCTAGGAGCCTTCATTGGAAATGGAATTGACAATGTGAGTGTGTGGACCCCAACCCTAGAAGCAGTAGTGAAGGATTTGAAAAGATGGGAAAAGGGGAACCCTACTATAGAAGGCCGTAGACTGGTCGTAGGAATGGTAGTAGGGGGACGAACCCAATACAGAGCAAGGGTGCAGGGCATGCCTAAGCAGACTGAAGAGTATCTAGAAAAGTTAATAAAAAGTTTCCTATGGAAGACGGAGTCAAAACCCACGATCGGAATTAACACCATGAGACTGCCCTTAGAAGAGGGAGGCAGAAAGGTCCTGGACATAAAAGCGAGAAACAAAGCAATAGAAATCATGAAGGTACAGAGGTACCTCAAACATGGTGACGAAAGACCAAAATGGGCAATGATCGTGGACAGGATTATAGCTCTAAAGCTAGCAAAAAAATTCAAAGGAGATGAAAAAATCATATCGAACATCTTCCTTCAAGGCATAAAAGTAGATACAAGAAATGGTGAGAACAGCCTCCCTACGTCAATACAGAAAATGTTAAGAGTGGCCAAAAAATATAATACCACATTCCACCCCATTGTCCTCAACCATAAACTAAGAGCAGATATGCCTGTGTGGTGACACATAGGAATGACAGAGAAGAAGTACATCCAGGAAAAGACTACTGCTATGAGGTGCATGAGGGAAATCCATGGTGTTACGACAGTGGGAGACATGCAAGCCCTGGGAACCCTACTAGACCCAGCTATAAACCCCAGACATAAACAGCGCCGGAACTGCGCATGTGATAAGTGCCGGGAATACAGAAGAAAGGGGTGCCAGAATCCCCACGGATGCGGCAAATCGGCGAAGACCCACGTAGCCAAACTAGATGAAAATTGGAACCCATACACCCCTGAGATTGAGAGAAGGATGAGCATGCAGGAAAAGGAAGCAGCTAGAGAAGATGAGGGAATGACTTTTGAATTG
>JAGDQM010025319.1:0-22417 GCA_017580835.1 Termitomyces bulborhizus | reverse complement strand
ATTCCCACACCTTTTTCAGTGGCTTCTGTGTACTGTACAGTTGATTCCCACACTTCTGGGGCCCCAGAAGCGTCCACCTCCTGGCATAGGGACTCCTTAGACTTATTCTCTTTGGATATCCCTCTGCCAGGTGAGTAGCTAGCCCTGTACACTGTAGCCACCTGCTAATACATCTTTGGATATCCCTCTGCCAGTTGTGTGAGTTCCACAGCTCCCTGAGGTTGCCCTTACAGTCAACCTGACAAACAGTGTCTACCATCCACAATAAGATGGGATTGCCAAGCAATTTCATAACTACAAGAAGCAGCCATGGCACCACCAGCAGAGGATGCACAATTAGCCCCAGGATAATGCCCATGACTGGAAGTGATTATCATGGGTGACCCATTAGAGGCAAAACTAGGGGAGGTCATGGGAATATTGGCAGGCATGTTAGATACAACTGACATTGGCATCTGTGAAGTGGGAGGCACAGAAGTCTGGGTAGTGGGAGTAGCAACAGGAGCCAGTTCTGAAGAAGAATCAAACAAGAAATTTAGCATTGGCAACTTAGGAGGAGGAGATAGTTGCTGTAGTTGGGTAGGAGGCATAGGGGTAGATGTTTTATTGTCCCAAGAGAGGCTGGCACAGTGTTGTCTGAGCACTGCTTATGAGATACATGCACATGCTGCTTGGCAATGTGCTTTCCAAAAACTACAAGGGCCTTATCAATCTGCTGATTAGTACCCCTGATAGTGACAAACTGGCAACCACTGTTCCTAGTTGGACCAACCAAAAAGGCAGCCAGCCAAGAGCCAGAGATGTCATGGGCTTGTTGAAGGCCCTGCCCCTGGTGACCAACAATGAGTGACACAAGAGAGTTGGGAAGCTCAAGTGCACATTTGTAATGGGGGGCCTTTCCATCTGTAGGAGACAAGTCCTGAGCTTGAGAGATGGCCAGGGAGGCATTAGAGGTAGATTGCACTACCTGTTAAGGAATATAAGAGGGGGGTGCAGTAGAGGGTTTTTGAGCTGAGGTGAGAGGAGGGCAGGCAGAGGAAGCTTGAGGTGCTGTACTATGCTTTTCAGTGGTTCAAACACTAGCAACAACATGCCCTGATTCAAGTGCCAATAGCCTGTACTTGATAGAGGAGAGAGTGAGCTAAATCTACTGCACAGTAGGAAACCAATTGGCGGTTGTAATGAGACCACTTGTGGTAAAAGTATCAAACCACATCATTATATAATATTAATTTATAATTATCTATGTATAAAAGTGAGGTTATGATTATGTAACCTCACTAGTTTTATTTTGCACATTGTAGGTAGACCCAATAGACAGGTTCTGACTTATGGCCTTATGTGAGTAAGGATATATAGCATGAAGCATTACATTTTTTTAAGTCAACTTGCATTGACTACTGTCTTCAGCAAACAAGCAAACTTTTTCTGAAAAAGTTCTCAGCATCAGTGATACTATCATAATGTTATTGCATAGCATTATAAGAATATTGACACCATCCAGGACAGGAGATGTCCAAGGATAATCCAGCAGCCAACCAGGATGCCAGATGCTTAGTGCATGGAGCATTGTTAGATGCTCCAAGAGAAGATACTCTGAGAGGAGTTTTAGGAGATGCCACATCATGACTGATTGTGGGTGAGGTAGGAGAAGTGATGTCTGGAGGGCTGGTCACTACTCCTATGAGACTATCTACTGGTGGTCTCAGGACTGGATAGCTGAGCAAGGCAGGGGAGGCCCTGTCCAGCTCAGGCCAGGAGGGGGGTCAGCCAGAGCTCAGTGCAAGCTCAGGGGCTGGTCTTACTAGGCAAAGACCAGAGGTCTCAGCCTACATCAAGACAATTCCAGAGGATGTGTCTGAGTCCTCAGATGACAACTGCAAGAGCAGTCCAGACAAGGTCCTCAAGAGAAGAGTCTTGGTGTTCTGGAGACACCATGAGGAGGTCCTGAGGGCCTCCACAAGGTAGAGGCTGGTTATCTAATGTACTCTGTTTGCTACTTGCCATCTCTTGGCAGTGAAGCTGTCCACAAAAGAGCCTCAACTGTTTGGGTAGGTCAAGTGAAAACTCTGAATCCCCATACTTCAAGCATAGCCTCTCAAGCCTTTCACACATCTGGATGACCTCTACACAAGAACAGGTATTGTTGTCTTCTTCATCATCCTTGGAGTTGTCATTAATAACAATAGCTTCATCAGCCTTCTCCTGTGCCTCTGCTCTCACCCAAGCAACAATTACAGCCTCATCCTTCTCAATATACTCTGTATCAGCATCTTCATGCTCCTCAGCAGGATTCAACAATTCCTCAAGAGTGAGTGGCTTCCTAAAATGTGATTCCTTCTACCAACCTGTCCATAGCTTCCATTAGATCATTTTTGGCAGCTTCAAGCTGGGGACATGGACTTTGAGCTGGGAGTCAAATAGTGAGTTTTGGGAGTTGATATTTTGTTGCTAGTGTATTGACAGCCTGCTGTGCCTTTTCAGCATTTCCCTCAGTGTCCATGACAGCCTTTAGTGTTGACTGCCAGTCTTTTTCATTATTGTGGTCTCCTAGGTGTTTGCAAAGCTATTTTTCAGCATCAGGCAAGGTCATATCAGAAACAGCAAATTTTCTGATAATGGTCCATGCTCCAGAGTTGTGTACACTGTTGATGGTGCAGTGTTGCCATCCTTTGTATATCTGAATACCAGTTTTAGTGAATTTTGCATGAGGTTCAAGTGAGTGACATACTCTGGTTGTATTCCTGTATGATGTCAGCAATTAACAATTGTGTCTTTCTCAATTGTCTTCCAAGCTTTAGTAGCCATAAGCATTGCCTCCAGTAGATTTATTTTGTAGATTTCTTATGCACCTGTGTTGTTAAGATCAATGGCTTGAATACAGAAAGCTTGTCAATAGTGTGCCTTGAAACACTGTATGATTCCAGCATTGAGTGGTTGAACATATGATGTTAGATTAGGCTCAAAATATATGAGTTTGATGTTTTGTGACTTATAGCTGATGTAATGCTCTGAGAAATTATCAAGGAGGCAGATATAGCAATCCTTGTTTCTCATTTTGATATCAAACATCTTAATCCATCTGTCAGATGATCAGAAGTCAGAACAATGTTGACTGAACAATGATTATACAATAACAACAACTCACTCTTCAAATAATTCAGAAGCCATCCACACTTTCTTGTTGTTGCAATAATAAAAGCCTTGTTGAGTGGGCAACTCCTTTTTGAAACAGTGTGGCTTCTTGGATTTTCCAATAAAGAATGCAGGCATTCTTTTGCTGCTATCAGCATTGCAGACAAGAGCAAGTGTGACCCTAAATCTCTCTATCATATTTCCACTCATCTGCTTTGTAGACAGACCATGATCAGAAGGAGCACTGCACCAAAAGTACATCAGGTGACAGCATCAAGAGTGAAAAATCATGGCTTACTATGCAAATAAGGCAAGCTCATCTACATTCCAGTGATCCTCCTTTTTATATGGTGTGACTTTGGATTGTATGCACCTCTGCTCTGCTTGAGCAATGTTTGGGTCAACAGATCCTGCCTCTCTATTAGGTGCTCCTTGATACTGTATGCTCAACAGAACAATGAAATCCATCTATCCCCTGCAAGTCTTTCATTCTCTGAAACCTTAAAGCCTGTGACAGATTCACCCTTGTATTCCATGTGCTTTACCCATAAAAATAGTGCTCTCTCAACATCTGGCCATGTTACAAGACAAGGTTGCTTGCTTGACAATGCAGTAGGATTGGCATGTGCTTGAGCCTCCAGCTTGTTATATTTTTTGATGTTTCTGGATAATGTCAACTACAAAAAGACCAATACACCATCAACTTTTGATGTACAATGATCACAAACTTAGGGCTGAGACATAGATGGGTGATCATCCATGAACCTCAAGACAGTCAACCAGTCATGAAGTGTCAGATTGTTGTGCTTACTGTAATTTCACTTCAGGAAATTGTATCTGTTCTGAGAGAAACACCTGTTAGAAACATGTCATGTAATTTCTAACAGGTTTTTCCCCAGATAATCCTTTGAAAATTTCCTAATTAGGAAATTATAATATGAGTTTTTCTTCAAGAAAAACCTGTTAGAAATTATAATTTCCTAATTAGGAAATTTTCAAATGATTATCTGGGGAAAAACCTGTTAGAAATTACATGACATGTTTCTAACAGGTGTTTCTCCTAGAACAGATACAATTTCCTGAAGTGTTTACAGGCTTTGCAAATGTCTTCAGCACATCATTCTGTTTTTTTGACTTTCTTGGTGCTCATGTGTATGGTTTAGGCTTTTCACAAGGCTTTTAACATGTAGTTAGTGAGGCTGGCATATGAGAGAGGAATCACAAGAGGGGGAAAAGGTCACAGATAGTACTGTTGAATAGCAAGTTGACTTCAAATTTTAAATTTGATTAATCAGATTAAAACTATGTTTTTATAAGACTAATGAAGCCCAAGTTGTGATATCACATGAATGTGACACCTAGAGAGCAATTTAATGAGTCAGGTTTTCTCAGACTTTGTCAATTGCTCTCTAGGTGAGCACTTAATAACCACAAGACTTTGTCCACAGTAACACCTTTTAATTCCTCTGCTCAAGTTGACTTCAAATTCAATTAATTGCATTTCAAGCACTACAGAAGCATTGCTGGTTAGTCACTGTTGTCTTCTGTTGTTGTGTAGGATCAACTTGAGAAACAGAGTGTACAGAGAATTTTGGGACTAAAACTAAAACAATAATAACCTCAGTGAGTTGACAGCACTACTTATTCATTGTGATATGTATCTAAAACAATAATACTACAATATGCTGTGAGCAGTGATGTTATAATAATGACTTACACTTCAGTGAGTTGATAGCACTGAGGTGTGACATACATAGTCATAAAAGAAAACAAACAAAAGTATTACTTAAGCATAGGATCCATCCTCAACACTCCCCCTCAATATGAACACCATTAAACAACTCTGAGAAGTTTGCAAAACATTTCAAATTTGACTTGTGCAAGGGATTTAGTAAAGATATCAGCGGTCATATTGAAAGTTGGAATATTATGGAGTTGTATATGTCCAGATGAAATAGTTTGATGGATGAAATAAAAATAAATGTCAATATGTTTAGTTTGTGCATGGAAGGTGGCATCCTTTGATAGTCAGATGGCATCTTGATTATTGCAGTATATATTAGTAGGTAAAGAGAATGAATGAATAAATGAGAGATTGTTGAGAAGTTTGTGAATCCAAATGATGTCTTTGTTGATGTGTATGAGCATGACTCTGGAAAGAGTGATAATGGGTTATTTCTTGAAACTCCAAGAAATATCACCAAATCCAATGAAGATTGTGAAGCCCAAGATAGAATGTCAATGAATGTGAGAGGCCCAATCAGTGTCAGTGTATCTAGAGATTTCAGTGTTTGCACTGCCAAGAACAAGCTTTTTATTTGATGTTCCATGGACATAACAAAAGACATGGGTGACAGCTATCATGTGAGTTGTCCTGGGTATATTGAGGTACTAAGATAGTGTGGAAACTACATATGCAATATCAGGTTGCATCATTATTGCTGCATACATCAGAGATCCTATCATTTCTTGGTACTTAGTTTTCTCAACAGAATTGGTGAAACAGATGGGGAATTAGGAGTTGAAGTTGGTGCTGTGTTCCATAGGCATGGTGGCAGTGCAAGCATCTTCAAGATTGAAATGCTTGATGATTTGATCAATGTAAGCTTGTTGACCAAGTGATATAGTGTAAGTGTTTAGGTCACAAGTAAGACTAATACCTAGTAGCCAATTGATTGGGCTGAGATCTACAATTTCAAAGTGCTTGCTAAGCTACATTTTGATGAGAGATGTTGTATTGGTGGAGTTGCTGATTATAGTAAAGTTATTGGTCGCTACTGCAACAATGGTGTAGTCATCATTTTTGACCTTGTAGAATACAGCTACATAGCTTGACAAACTGTGTAGCCAAGATCTATAAATGTTTGAATGACTTCCTTGTACCAGTGGTGTGCACCTTATTTTGTGCCATACAGAGAGCACTTGAGTTTACATACAAGTTTTGAGTCAGGTAGATTTTGAAATTCTAGAGGTAACTTGCAAAATTAACAGTAATAAGGTGGAAACTGCATGAATATGATTTCATCATCCTTGAGAGAGGAGTTCAGGTAGGCGTTTTTGATGTTGGCTTGTTTGATTGCTGCTCCACATGATTCTGCAATTAATAGTAGTATATGAAGTGTAGCAGCATGTACAGTTGGAGCAAAAGTTTCATTGTAATTGACTCCAAATTATTGCTTGAACCCTTTAGTAACAAGTTGTGCCTTGAATCAAATTACCTGTCTATTGGCACCACATTTACAGTGCAAAACATATTGGCATGGGATGATGTTGGTATCTTTGGGAGTTTTAATGATTTCCTATGTGCTTAGCTTCTCAATCTGATTGAGTTTGGTGTTGATGGCCAAGTTCCATTCCTCCTTCTTGTTACTACTCACTGCATCTTTTATGGAGGGCATGTCCTCACTGATTGCTAGTGCATGTTCAATTGTGTTGAATATCTAATTGGTCTCAATTTCAACTTTACTTAGCTCAAACATTTCTGTGGCATTGACAACAAATGCAGATTTGATGATGTTGAAATCTTTTGCTGCATTTTGTTGTTGTCCTTGTCCATACTGGTCAGAATTGAATTGTTGTAGTCCAACAAGTGAATTTCAATGCATTCTGAGGTATGGTGCCTTGGTAGAAGGTGAGCTTTCAGTTTGTGACTTGTCTTGATCCTGCTAGGGTGGTTCTTGCAGGTTTTTGACATGATCTACAGATTTCTTGACCATGATTTGATGTTGACTGATGGTAGAGACAACATCAGTGGTAGATTCAGCTTTGATGGGGTTTGTAGATGTGTTGAGATTGACTCTGATTAGATTTCTAGCTGGGGGAGCATCTGGATTAGACTTTGACTGTGAGTCTTACCACTCCCCCTCAATCTGGATATTGTTTGGGTTGAGGGCATCATTCATTTTGAAGTAAACATCTCTTTCAACCATTACAGATTATTTATCAGGCTAGTAGATACAATATCCCTTTGATTCCTCATCAATTCCTATAAATCAGCCTTCATCAACCTTTGGTTTGAGTTTCTCAGCTGAGTATTGTTTGACATAAACTGGTGAACCCCATATATGGATGTGAGAGATGTCAGGTTTCATGCCTGTAGCCATTTTATACAGGGTTTTGCCATCAGATAGTGCATGGAATGGTGCACAATTTTGTAACCAAACCATATGATGCTTAGCCTCAGCCCAAAGATTTTTGGGTAATCCAGCTGCAATCATCATTGCTTGTACACCTTCTAGATGGGTGCAATTAGCACATTTGGCAATGCCATTTGATTGCAGTGAGTCATGGACTGTCAGATCTCAAGTGGTTCCAGCAGCATCTTGGTGAGCTTTCAGCTGACCACTTGTAAATGTACCACCCCTATTGCTCCAGCATGTCTTGATTGATGCATTACAGTGAGCTTTTACCCATGCCTCATAGTTACAGTATGCCTCAGACTTCTTTTGAAGGAACATGATATGTTCTTTGTGTATATAGAGGTCAATGTTGATGTAGAAGTAGAGATGGCCACCTTATGACTGAACTTGAGCTAGACCTCAAAGATCTGCCACAATCTTTTGACCATAATGGGTGTATTTTGTCTCACTTTCTTTTGGAAATGGTAGATGCTGAGCTTTTGCTTTTATACACGCCTCACATTGACCAGGTTCCGATGTCATGTCAAGTTTGATGCTAGTTACTATTCCATTTTTAATAGCATCTTACAGGTCCCTGTGATTGATATGACCCATGCAACAGTGGAGTTTGTCAATGGTGATAGCTTTTGATGTAGCATTTGCAGTGAGTTCAGGTGATGATGAGGTAATCAAGCTGTGGGATCAACTTCTCCCCTTCTTTCATTGGTAGGCAGATACAAAGATCTCCTATGCCAAGAGCATTAAAGATGTGTCTGTCAGTGGCATGGACAGGCTCAGGATTGATTTCTTGATAGTTCAAGAACTTTTCATGTGATGGAAAAAAATGACTACTGGCACTGCAGTTGATGATGACTCCAACAGAAGGAGAGACTGTGTGGGCTTTGTGATTGTGCCCAGATGTGATGGCAAGTGCAACATTCTCTTTGGTGATGTGTTCTGGTGTGTCAATGGTCAGAAGTGATAGGAGAGCATAATTTTTGTCTATCATCAGTTTTGACAGTGTTTGCTGACTTTGACTTTTCAGACTTGTCCTTTGCTTTCCCTTTATGTTTCTTTAGCCACCAGTTGGGCACTTTTCCAGCCATTCCACTGCCATCCTCAAAACATTGATCTTCAGTATGTCCATTTTTATCACAATTCTTACAGTGACATTTATCCTTTCCTTTCTTGTCCTTTGACTTGTCTTTGGCCTTGGTGTGTGTGGCAATCATTGCTTCATGCTGTTGATTGATGCCACTTTCAATAGCAATGTTATTTGCCTCTTTGGTGAGGTGCCACATTAAATCCTGACTGGATATAGGCTTATTAGCTATGCAAGCATTGGCAGATAGCATCATGAGAAGTGGCCTGTAGGTGGGTGCAAGCAAAAGTGATGTTTGGATATAACTAGAGAATGAAGCATCAGAAAGGGGACAATTAATTTTGGCAAGACATTCTTTGAGAACCATGAGATTTGTGAGGTGCATATGCATATCAATTTCCCTGTTTTCAATGAACCAAGAGTTTTGGAGGTGAGCAAGCAGATCCATCTCAAACATTGCACCTTTATTGCCATGGATCATTGTGAGCTTTTTCCAGACATTGGCAGCTGTGAGTTCACCCCTAACTTGATAGAAAGTTGACTGATCTATAGTGCCATAGATTATTTCTCAAACTTGAGCTTCTTTTTGAAGCCAGCATTCTTGTGCATCCTCATATTCCTTGATTTATTTATCTGATAGCAGTGCTAGTGATTTATCATTGCTAAAGAATGAGCCATCACGTTCGACAATCACAATTGGTTTATGCACGGTACCAATGACATGATGACAGAGCTTCTTTGAAGTTATCATGTTGATAACGTGTTCCTGATATGTCGTCCGATCTGATCCGTCAGCAGACAGCTTCGGGACTGTGAGTTTTGATGATGAGATGTCATAGGTATTGTCGGGGCCCATAACCTGTTGTTGTGCAGGGAACAGAGTGTACAAAGAATTTCAGGACTAAAACTAAAACAATAATAACCTCAGTGAGTTTACAGCACTACTTATTCATTGTAATATGTACCTGAAACAATAATACTACAATATGCTGTGAGCAGTGTGTAACAAGCATGTTATTTACACCTCAGTGAGTTGACAGCACTGAGGTGTGACATACGGTAGTCACGAAAGAAAACAAACAAAAGTATTACTTAAGCGTAGGATCCATCCTCAACACCTTCTTCTGCCAAAAAATTCTTATCTAATAATGCATATCTAGGTCAATGATCCTATGCATTATGCATTATACATAGAATTTGGGTGGGCACCACCATGGTTCCAGCAAAAATCAATGCATTATCAGATTTATGCATTATGAGCAAATCCACTGTATTACTTATTACATATATTGCAGACCGAAGTCATGAGCCTGTAGCATACTTGATTTTCCATTGACATTTCGAGAAACAGGGTTAGGCTTGTGGTGTTGTTGGTTAAAGGGACCTGGAAAATGCAGAACTGACAGTGATGAAAATGGAAAAATTTTGCATACGCTTCATCCAAAGCTGCCTCCTTTGTCTTTTCAAAAGGTCATAATTTGTGATTTGCCTCGTGAGATGGGCTCTGAGTCAAGAGGTATATAATTACAAGGTATGGAATACATCTGACGTCGGTATATCATCAGGAGTCGGAGGACCAGCGTAATGGTACCGCCCGTCTGTAAAGTGAAATTGGAATCAAGCTCTCAACAGAAGAAGGTATCAAGATGTATGACGTACTGACGAAATACCATCCCGCACTAATGGCCGCAAACCCAACAAATACCACGCTGGCGTAATCTGTTCATTCAACCTTCAGCCAAGGCACCACATTTGGATAAGAGCCAAAACACATACTCATCGTGACCCGATCAACGGGAATGACCACGGGCATAGAAAACAACACAATCTCAAGTAGAATCCACGCCAACGCAACGACATTGATCCACCAACCCCACCTGCCAAGAGAAAATGGTGCCCCACGCATTTTTTCCCTTCCTTCTTTCCCAAATAATAAGATCGCTATGGGCATCGCGTAGCTTGCTCCTAAGCAGATAACAGCTACGCCGGAGAAAGCGTTGAATGCTGCGCTGGAGCCTAGGTAAAGCAGACCAAGGAGGAGTTGTATGGCAGTGGAGAGCAGGTGCGCGTTGAAGGGGACAGAGGAGGGATCCGAAGCGTCGCCTGAGATGCGGGAGAAGATCTGGTGGCCAGGTATAGCTTTGTCCCGTGCAAAAGACCAAGTTCCGCGAGAGGCGGCACAGCAGACAGATATAGTGCAGAAGAAGCCAATGCTGATGACTTGCAATGGAAGAAAGGTTACTGGGGCTAAGTAAGGAAGTGATGGAGCAACGAACTGATGAACAACTTGAAAACAAAAGTTCATCGAATGTCCCTTGCATGAAAGATCTTGGATTTTGCTTACCATCCCAAATCCGCCTGATTGTGAGCCCATGATAAGAGTGAACATGACGCCAGTTGGTTGACCCCCAGGAACTGAAGAAAGGATTATTATTGTTTTTCAGTCAAAGGAGAGAAGACAGACCAGCGAGAAGGGTTTTGATATCAGGCAGTGTGAACACAATGGGAAGAAGGAAGAGAAGTCCGCTGATCGAGCCGATGGGGACTGAATATACCATTGCTTGGGGCACCTGAACAGCAGGGTGACGCACTTCCTCGGCCATACTGGCCACTGAAAACAGGGTCTATTAGAGAAGTAGACTGGAGAAGGTCCAGCCAGACATACCCATTCCGATGGAAGAAAAGACGTAGGCTGTAGATATTCAGTCCTATTGCACCATAGAGTGATTTCGCTACGACTCACCGGGCTAGATGATAATCAGTTCATCCCGTGAGTAAAGTGCGAGGAGACGGGAGGGGCAAAATTCTCACAGGTGCCAATCCAATGACAAATGCCCATCCAGGTGTCCATCCCGATGGAGAGGGATCGAAGTGGCCCAGCGCGAAAGATATTGGTCGCCGCCCAGCAGCAGCCTTCACTGAGAACCCAACGAGGATGACTGAAGCGAACAGAAAGACGGTCAGAAATAAATCCATGTATGAATACTAAGACAGAGGCTGGGTAAATACCGATTATTCCAAGAAGAGTCCAGCCTGCGGAGAGCACCTAGTACCCGTCAAGGCCATGTTAGGACTTGGTAATTGAGCGATAGAACGTACGTCAAGAGCCGGAAGAAATCTATTCAAGTACAAGACGAAGATGCTTGTAAAGATGGTCACGGCAACGAATACGAGATCTTTAGGAGGACTGCATAAAAAATTTGCTCTATATATGGAGCAGGCACATACATGTTTGCCAAGGTGTCACAACCCATTCAGGGTGGAATATTGTGACGCCTGCAATGACGAGTTGTGCCGTTGCCTGTAAGTGTATGAGAATGAGATGGGATCATTTTCAGGCATGATAAAAGACGTCGTACAAAAGCCACAGCAAGGCTCACGGTCCAGATCCCGACGGTAAAAAGCCATCCATTAATCCAAGACAAAACGAGACGAGACTTGGGTGACGCGAGACGGTAACACCAATAATAAGCTCCTGCTGACGTAGGATAAACGGAGCATATCTCGGCGAGGGAAAGCGCGTTGAATTGTGAAAGAACGGAGACTATAATCCAACTGTGAATACGTAAAACAGAAGCGAGTTAAAGGGAACAAAATAGGATTGGTTGTAAGCACGTACC
Source organism: Termitomyces bulborhizus (assembly GCA_017580835.1). Lineage (NCBI taxonomy): Eukaryota > Fungi > Basidiomycota > Agaricomycetes > Agaricales > Lyophyllaceae > Termitomyces > Termitomyces bulborhizus. The sequence continues at coordinate 10,442 of JAGDQM010025319.1, read as the reverse complement.
ACCAGATCATAATAGCTGGGCCACCGAGAGTTAACGAGGAAACAAATAGCGTGGACAAGCCGTAAGCTATGGAAGAGGATATGTTGACCATGTTTGTGATGTCATACGAGAAACTGGTACTCACGAACGGACATGATAGCTAAGAATACGATAAAGACATAAGGACTACGCGATTAAATAGACAAGACGGACCAAGTGTCACTAATATTTATCGGGTGGGTCAGTTTCGAGAAAAAGTACAAGAAGATGTACTCACTGAACAGGACATGGAGCAACCCACGAGACTTGTGAAATATGAGTACCACGACCAAACGATGACGGAAAACAGCTCACGCGGGGTAATGCTTGTTTGTATCCCAGTTTCTGAAGGCCTTGCGCATCGATATCAGATGTTGAGCTACCTTCCTCGCTAGCAGAAGACATGGCTGATAAAATTCCTACATCCTGCTCAAGGTCGTTGAAATATGTATATACTGTATGGTTCGGAGCAAACCTCCTGTCTTCGGGCCGGCGAGTCCAGAATTCCGATGTGGACCCGCATGGATGGGTGACGTCAGTGCTGCAACTTGGAATGATCATCTCCAAACTAAATAAGGCCACGGGCTACCGCCGCTGATAAAAAGAAACGGTCATTTGGTGCAGGACGCAGTGGCGAAGGCTGCAAGTCTCGTCCTCTCAAAACAGTCTTTCTATCGTTGAGTAGCTCCTACATGGCGGCCGTTTTCTTCATTGGTTTTCATTCCAATCAAGAGGGAATATTGCCATCAGACAAACTTTCGGGACGAGACTACCAAGACCGCATGTCCTGTGATTCCCAAGCCTTGCGTGTCATCTGGAATATAGATACGTGATTCGCTAGCGGAGGATAAGTTCCAAGTATCATAACCAATATACGGTTTTGGAGCTCATCGGTAGGGATGGTACTGTATCTTTTTGGTTTGCCTGACGACAGGATTGAGCAGGGGCCCGAATGACGCCAGTATTCCATTTGGTAGACGGTCAGCTTTCTTAATCATGCTGTAGCCGCTTTGAAAAGGCAAGACCGGGTTGCAATGTCGTTGCATCAGGAAAATATGACGTTTCTATTGATCGTCAAGTAGATATGGTCAAGTCCATTAATGTCCCGTACCCCTACTATAGTGGATTACATAGCTTTCTTGATACAATACGTCTACCTTTACACTGATGCTTCACAATCCAAAGACAATCATTGATCTTCCATTATATGATCTAGTTATGGTATGTAAAAAGACAAGATACCACTCTACTTTAGCCCTTGAAGATCATTGTGAAAATTATTGAAGTACACTTAAGATGCAAGTGACCAACCATGTCAACCCAAGTCAAATCGTATGATGAAGACAGGTCAAAACTCACAGGTCACTTCCTACAGGCAACTGCTGGCAAGAATAATATACTAACAATTAAGGACGAAAGAAACGAGATTGAAGTAGTCATAATAGTGCCGCAAGAGGTTCTGGTTTCGAATCATTAATCAAGGGGTAAGATTCTCATAGAAAACATTTAAGACCTTCATGAGGAGAGCTTGTCACTCATATCCGGCGAGTCAGTTATCTCTATGGGAGTAGGTGGACCAGCATAGTGGTAGCGCCCATCTGGAAGTTAAATTGGGATCAATCTCGTGAGATTGAGTGATACGAACAGACTTACTGATGAGATACCATCCTGCACTAATAGCTGCGAATCCAACGAACACCACACTGGCGTAATCTATTCATTACACATCAGCACCATCGAGTCACGCTCCTGTTCAGGAAGTGGAATACATACTCATTGACACACGATCGACAGGAATGGCCGCCGGCATCGAGAATAGCACAACCTCGAATGAAATCCATGACAATGCAACAGCATTCAGCCACCATCCCCATTTTCCAAGTGAAAATGGTGCCCCGCGCATCTGTTCCCTCCCTCCCTTTCCGAACAACAAGATTGCTATGGGCATCGCATAGCTGGCTCCTAAACATATCACACCGACACCGACGAAGGCATTGAATGCTGCACTGGAACCGAGATAGATCAAGCCGAGGAGAAGCTGAATCATTGTGGAGAGAAGGTGCGCATTAAAGGGGACTGAGGAAGCATCCGAAGCATCACCGGATACACTAGAGAAGATGTGATGGAAAGGGATGGCTTTGTCCCGAGCGAAAGACCAAGTGCCGCGAGAGGCAGCACAGCAGATGGAGATGGCACAAAAGAGGCCAATGCCGAAGACTAGGAGGTAGATTATCAGGGCGATGGAATGACAGGTTGATTGGACAACGTACTGATGAACCACTGGAATCGAAGTTTCATCGGAAGTTCTTTTAATCTATACTGAGGATGTTGTATGTACTTACCATTCCAAATCCGCCCGATTTGGAACCCATGATGAGAGTGAACATGACGCCAATTGGTTGTCCGCCGGGAACTGGAAGATGGGCTGTTATTATCTTTGAGTAGGACAGGAAAGATAAAACAAACCGGCGAGGAGAGTTTGGATATCAGGCAGCGTAAATAAGATAGGAAGAAGGAAGACGAGACCACTAATCGTGCCAACGGGGATAGAGTAGGCAATCGCCTGAGGCACCTGGATAGCGGGTTGACGCACTTCTTCGGACATGCTGGTTACTGAAGGACAGGCCCCATTAGTATAGATCAATGGGGACGTGAGGATAAGAATTACTCATGCCGATACCAGCGTAGGTGTAAGCTGCATGTATCTTGGTCCTGTCAAACTATAATATGGAAGTGACATTCAAACTCACCAGGCTAAGCGAATGGCGAACATTCATTGATGGATAAAATACAACAAGAGCAGAAGGTCTTACAGGCAACAACCCAATGAAAAATGCCCATCCAGGAGTCCATCCCGACGGTGAGGCATCAAAATGCCCCAGTGCAAATGAGGCTGACCGCCGTCCGGATGCAGCTTTCACTGAGAACCCAATCAGGATAACTAACCGGGCAGAAGATAGTCAGAACATCATTCAGAGGTTAGGGGACCTAAGTACCAATTATCCCAAGAAGAGTCCAGAATGCCGATAAGATCTGAGATCCGTGAGCACCATCTCCTAGTTTATGTACTTGTTTAAAGGTTAAAAAAACCTACATCAATGATCGGGAGAAGTTTGTTCAGGTACAAGACGAAGATGCTTGTGAATATCGTCACAGCGACAAATATGAGGTCTGTGAGGTAGCTTCATGTGAATTGTTGTTGGATATCAGGGCTGTACACACATGTTTGCCATGGCGTTGCGACCCAATCAGGATGGAAGATCGAGGCACCCGCAATTACGAGTTGTGCGGTACCCTCCAGTACAACTCGCTTTCAGACCCATGTGATGATGAAGCGAATTACATGACGTACAAATGTTACGGAAAGGCTGATGGTCCATACTCCAACAGTATAGAACCATCCATTGATCCAAGACATTACGAGACGGTATCTAGGCGGCGCGAGGCGATAACACCAATAGTATGCCCCCGCAGACGTGGGATATACCGAACATATCTCTGCAAGGGAAAGGGCAATAGGTTGTGTGAGGACGGAGACTAGAAGCCATCTTTTGAAGCAAGGTTCAATTTTGAATGGAGAGGACCGCAAAGCAGGACTTGCGTACCCCCAAAGAATTGTAGCTGGTCCACCATCAATTAGTGAAGTGGCGATCGGCGCGGATAGGCCGTAGGCTGTGAAAAAAGAAATAAACGGATAAATTTATGATGCCAACTGCAGAGAAGAGCTGATACTCACGTACGGCCATGATAGCTGGGGACGATGAGAACGTTGAGCAGTGAGAACTTGGAAAGAATTCAAGAATGAGTACCCAGAGTCACTACAAAGTGGATCAGTTTTCGATACTTATTGGACACTGAGAGAGCATTTACTGAACAGGATGTGAAACAACCCGCGAGACTGTCAGAAGAAACCTTGAGCATCGTATGGCCAAGCAGCAGGAAAAACTCACGCGCGACAATTCCTGTTTGTATCCAAGTTTCTCAAGACCATGGGTATCGTGATCATATACGAGTGATTTTGAGCCACCTCGTTCACTCGCAGAAGCAGACATGATGGGGTACGGAAGAAAGATAGAGATTAATCTTATTTTGGAGCAGGGAGAAGGAAACGTTCTTATAGGAAATTTTGACAGCGGATGATCATCGTTTATCAATGATTCACAAAAAGACCCGGCATTGCTGCCGAAGAAGTTTCAAGGTTATTAATTCTGAGGTCTGCCAACGAGGACCGATTGCGCGTTGGTAGGTGCTAGAATAGCTTTTCGCATCAGTGGAGAGAAAAATCATACCAGGAAAGCAAACCTTAGATCAAAGTGGAGCATGTAACTACGTAACTCATAGTTAGACATCCTTTGAAATACCCAACAGGGGTCATTATTCGATCGTCAAAGAACCTCCGAAGATGTCAGAAAGTGTGTAAACATACCAAGTAAGCTGATACTGGACGATGCGAAATCGGCTTTCTATGGAAACTCCATCCGCTACCTTCCAAACCCTTCCCCCCAGAAGAACAGCAGATGGGCATGTGATACATGAAGAAATTCAAGATGCCGTTGAGCTGTCCAAGATGCAGAGTGGTACCAGTCTCAGATCACGGGCACGAGGGTGATCCGAAATCGAATCCGAGGTGACTTTTTGCAATCATATTTTCGGTAAATAAAAATACAATTGACATTCAGCATCGAACAGCAAGTAATGCTGAAATTAACGAGTGAACCTAGCCAGGCACGCGGCAGCCTACAACGCACTGATTGTGGAAAACTTGGATGAAGCAGCCGGTCTTGTGAGAGGATGCGCAGAACGCGGACAACTGTGATGTGGGTGCGTTAGTCTCGGAGAAGGGAAGAGAAGTCGGGAACAGCCGAAGCGCGCGAGGGGCAGCCCTGGATGGGGATGGCGAAGGTAGAGGAAAGAATGCTACTGCCTGTCACACCGCCAGAAATTCTGCTGGCATACGCAACGTCACTGCAAAGGGGTCCGTTGAAACGGATAGTACTCCACCAGCGAGGATTTAAACTAAGCCTTGAGGACGTTGACGGGAGAGCGCTGGCGCAATCGACAGGAATGGAATCGCAGTGTGGACGACGACAGCAGCATCCAATGAGTCTGAAGGCGACTCTGGACAACTGACTGGTTACTTGTAGCAATCCCGCAATTACACGCAGCCGGATGGACAGAACAGCGCCAGACTATGATGACTATTCACAAGCCTACAAGCGCATCCGTACCGGTACACTGGACAGGGTCATCCTGTTGCGGTGTTTGTCAGAACAGAGAAGGCTGTGACACCTGAGCAGTCAACATTGGGACAGGGGTATGGAACCATAGGCATTGTCAATCATGCTCTATGGACAAATGGCTGTGGAATTCATTCAGGAAGGAGCCCTGCAACAGGGGTGATACAGAAAGAGCACACATTGTGGGGTAGAGCAGTCTACATATACTGACAAGCTCACCTTCACCCCTTACGAAAATGCACGCGAGACGGCATTGTCAACCATCGCATGGAGGATGGCTCCGCCGGCATTGCATCAAGAAGTTCCAGAAGCAGATGAAAGAAAGACTTGGTCAGGAGGTCGAGTCGCCAGTGCCCCAGATCTCTGCAATGTCATAGGAAGAGCAGAGTCATATGTCAGAGCAGTGATAATAATGCGATTAAGGCATTCCGTCATTGAATCTTCAGCATCGAAGTGAACGATAAGGAAAAAGGTCTTTTCCTTAGATCCTTAGAAATAGCTCGCCTTAGGAGACCGAACACACTGGAATTACAACCTGTTCTTTGTGCATTATTGTGCACCTCGTTCCAGTAATGCATCACTTGCCCACTGTATAATGCGTGATCCAATTCATTTAGCTCACATTGAATTATACAAAGCCATTCTCATCGAACTTCTTCGAGTGGTGGTTGAAAGTTTTTGATGATTGTCCTTCGTCCTTTTCGGGGTGATGCGTGACACCGTGATTAGATAGTCACACCGTGCCAAAATTTCAATCAGTGATTAAAATCAACTTTTCGACTTTTTCTCTTCATCACTCTTTCAAAATGTCTAACACTCTCTGGACTACCCCCGCTCAAGTCTCTGGAAAAGTCGTATGTCTATCTTTTTCTTCTTTCTTCAAATTTCCTTTGTTCAACGCCTGGCCGATTTGCTAGATTCGCGCCGTTGGCGCTATCGGCGGTGTGCCGCTCGAGTTTCCTGCTCAATACGAGCACTTTGTTGACAATAAGAAGCCTGAATTCCTCGCAAAATTCCCTCATGGAAAGATTCCTGCTCTGGAGACGGCGGATGGTTTCAAGATCTTCGAGAGTGTCCCCATCGCTCGCTATGGTGAGCTATCTTTTTATCTTATCGATCGATGCTGTAGTCCTGATACCATTTCTTATAGTTGCTGGACTCGCTCCCAACGCAGGACTTCTTGGTTCTGATCCCAAGAGTGCCGCTCTCATCGATCAATGGATTCACCTCACTGAATGTGAGGTTGATACTTTCACCTCACTGATTCGCGGTATAGTTTCTGGTGCCATTGTTCCCTACAACAAACCCGTATGTGTTCAATTGACCTCAGTAACTATGAACTTGACGATGAATACTTTTTCAGATCCACACTACCTTTGTTGAACGCCAAATGCGCGCGCTCAAGACCCTTAACGCCCACCTTGCCACCCGTACCTTCTTCGTCGGCGAACGCATAACCCTCGCTGATATCTACATCGCCGGTGTCCTCCTTCGTGCATCCGAAGTCACCCTCGACGCTTCCGCCCGCTCTGAGCTCACTCACCTCGTCCGCCACCTTGAGACAGTTGCCAATCAGCCACAGATTAAAGGCATCTTCGGCCCCATCCAGTATATCGAGAAGGCACTCCAATACGTTCCCCCGGCGAAGGAGAAGAAGGAGCCCAAGCCTGCTGCCGCGCCTGCACCAAAGGCAGAGAAGAAGCCCAAGGAAAAAGACGATGAGGAGGAGCCCGATGTTCCCCCCGAGCCCAAAGCAAAGAACCCCCTCGATGACCTGCCAAAGTCCACGTTCAATCTCGAGGATTGGAAGCGCCAGTACTCCAACAACGACACTCGCGGTGCCGGAGGCTCTCTTGAGTGGTTCTACAAGAAGTACGTGCATTGGAGCTTCATATCGTTTCTATTCTTTACATCTCATCCCGCGTTCTAGTTTCGATGCCGCAGGCTTCTCTGTTTGGCGTGTCGATTTCAAATACAACGAGGAGCTCACCCATACCTTCATGTCCTCGAATCAGGTCGGTGGTTTCTTCAACCGTCTCGAGGCCTCACGCAAGTACCTCTTCGGATCGGTTGGTGTCCTTGGTGTAGCCAACAACTCCGTCATCACTGGTGCTCTCATCCTCCGTGGCCTGGACGCCAAACCCGTCGTTGATGTCGCTCCTGATTGGGAGTCGTACTCGTATACGAAGCTCGACCTCTCCAACGAGCAGGACAAGGCATTCTTTGAGGCTGCGCTTGCTTGGGATCTTGAGATCGATGGAAAGAAGTGGGCTGATGGCAAGAACGTAAGTGTTTTTGTGTCTTTGCATGTGGATGACATATTTAAAACGTGTCCTATCCAGTTCAAGTAGACGGTAGTTCGCCAACCATTTTTATTGCTGCATTCATTGAGATGGCATGTAACATACCATCTATCTCCCTCACACCTTTCCTTTGGTTGTTGTATTACTCGATTTTATGTCGTTAAAAGGCCGATATAAACATTATAAAAAAAAGTTGAACTCCACGCTGGATACCTCGAGAGATAGCCGCCTGGCTCAATGCAAACATAAATTTATCACCTACCACAAGTCAATCGTATAGAATAATATTAAGTATACTCCGCTATTCAACACCAACCACATCACTCGTTTAATCCACTGACTTTCTCGCTCCCCCATCTCACAAATGCGGAGGCACCAGTGGCAACAAGGACGGACCAGTCAAACACGGCGCCGAAGACTTCAAACTGCGGAATAGTGGAGAAAAGGTTGACTTCCGCATCAGGTGCAGGCGGGAACGAGTTACGCAACTGCACGATCGTGGACAGAAGGTAAATGCCCTGTTTACATGACAATGCTATTACAAACGTAAAGTTCCATGAGTGACTGGTATGCATACCATGAGCTGTGCGAGGAAGAGCATCATGAGTGATGCGCCGAGGTTTCTGCTCGTTACGCGAAGGGCCTGGGCCAACATGTGAGAGATGATACAGATCAAAGATTTCCCGACACAAACCCTAGTGGCACCCCTCAACACTCTACGGACGCTAGTGAGAATGATGATCCCTACAAGCGCAAGACTGAGCTGGCGTGCCAGTGATGTGATAGCAGCACTGTCTGGGTGCGTCACGAGCGTCAGGACATTGACTAGCATGTCAGCGATTAGGTCGGTCTGCGACCGTGAGGACTCGCGCGGGGGAGGATAGATGACGTTGATGAGGCACTGGCGGACTTGTAAAGGCCGGATTGAGAGGAATTAGAAAGGAGCCTACGCTGAGAATGCGGATAACACAATATATCGCAAAGAACAGACCGCCAAAGTTGATGATTCTACCACGAAATGTCCGAGAGTAGATCGCTGCCTGTTTCCGCGCCCGTAATGACTCGACATTCATGCTCATGTGGTCTTCAAGTGCTTCCAAGCCCCGCAACTCTTGAATTACTGTACCATTCAAGTTTAGACTTATCGGTATCAGAAGGTATACACGAATTTATGACACGAACGATCATCACCACGAAAATTAGTCATACGGGAAATCCAACTCGAGTTGGCGTCTGACGCGTTCGTCCGTTGTTGTACGAGGGCCTGCCTATCGCGAAGATCGTTACGCACATTCTGAAGCGTATGTTCGGCCAGTGAAATATCCTTATCCGTCGGCTCGCCCCTGAGAGTATGTCAGATAGATACACTGACGGTTTAAAGGAGTCAATTACTGTTTAGATTTAAGGGGAAGGTAGGTCCAAGAGTGGTTTACGGCTCCAAAGCCTGAAAGTAAACCAAGTATGACAGTTCCGACGACAACGAGGCGTGCAAGAGATGCAGTGAAGTTGTCTGATGTGGTGAGGGCACGTGGAAGGGGAACCTTGGAGAGTGCGAATAGGTACAGCCCAACGGGTATAAGGCTGAAAAGAATCCTGGGCCCGAGTAAAAGTGAACTCCCTGCAAAGTAGGGAAGGAGTCATGACAATGAATGATGTATATACAGATTTGACGCACGTTTAAGAGATGCAGACTCGGATCCGACGGCAATGAGAAGACTTACGGTGAGAGGTACGATGACAAGGATGATCGATATGATGAAGAAAAGTGAGAATCTCCAACTTAGCTGACGAGTCCTACAAGCATGGACGTGTGAGAAAATTCAGTATGTCACAAAGGAGATTACGAACGAGGGAGAGAAGATGTTGAGGCCTTGCAGCATCAGTACCAAGAACATCATACTACTCTCCGCGAACACGAAAGAGAAAACGCTGCGGGCTACTGTGGAGTGGAAAGACCTCAATTCCAAGTATGGGCTAGTTTTGCCAGTTTTGCCCTGAGAGACTGGTGGCGGAAGCGCATTGAGCTCTATCCCAGTATCTTGCGCAATGTCGGAAGTGGTTGGCGGTGCAGATTCTGACGCGGGGTCCGAAGAAAGGTTGCGCAAGTCGTGATAGAGGCTCCTGAGAAGATATTTCCTACAACTTAGAAATAGAAGGACGCTATGTGAACGTCATTTTGAGCAAAGTAGACCTTGTACGCAAAGCCTAGAAACTCACCGCAGTACAACCAAAAATATGGATTGAGGGAATAACATGTTCATTGAGGCTTCAACTTGATGTGGGATACTCTATATCACAATTTCATATGACCGATTTGTGGTGGAAAATATTGCCCTAAAGCGTCCTTTGAAATATTCTCAGTAATGCAGCTGAGTGTAGAAAGGGTGGCTTCACCAGTCAACTCATACAGACAACGCGTTGCTACAAAACCACGAGCTTGTGTTATAATAGCGAAATTCTAGTTGCATTACGGTGCATCCTCGATTTCACGTGGTCATATCTCAGATTTAATCTTATCTGATACTCAACAAACTCCGCTCAAATTATTTGCCTCGAGATCTGTCAACCATACTTCAACGGATGAATAGTAGCTCTCGGCCTTTTTTTTAACTTCCGATCTTGTGGATTACGAAAATATCTACTCCACCGGAATAATCTTTATCTTGACTTGCAAATAGCATCCCTTCTCCGCATGGCGTCGAGCTTCTCAAAATACTTTTAACTTCACCTGACCAGTTTGGAAACCGACCATGTAACGTCTCAATTTACTCCAGTATTCTATCCTTGTCGCTCCGTACGTGCAAGCACTCATCAAAGATTCGCAAATTGACATCCGTACTACCACTTTCCCGCCGACCTGTGTTTATACCAATTGATTTCGTTA
>JAGDQM010025318.1:0-22687 GCA_017580835.1 Termitomyces bulborhizus | reverse complement strand
CGGGTAGGTAGATAGGTCTATTTTCACCGAGATCCACGCACGACCAACCAGGGTCCGTACTACATACATATGGTGAGTTACCACGTATGCCGCCATGGCGTAAGCAGTCATAAACTTTGAAACAAAAATCTTACATCGAAGTGCGAACCAATCGTAGTGGGCGTTGACGAGGTTCCAGTCAGACCTGTACGTTCAAGGGCCGTGATACATATGTTTGCAGATGAACTAAATGCTGTCCAAGACTCCAAGCCGACTTTCCGCCATCTACAAACAGTACAATCGGCTCGACACACTGCTTTCTGTCCATAATCCAACGACCTGAGTTCGCGGATCAAGGACCTGTTCACCAAAAATGTAAAGTGATAGAATAAAGGCTGAAACTATTCATGTGTTACACAAGATACCTCATCCTACGATAAATACAAGGTGAAAGATAGTTAAATCATGCGTGCTGATGGTGAGGACACTGGCAGACCATGACGGCTTGACGGCCGCGTCTGCATCTCTTCAATGCCATTACAAAAACATCCACAACCTGTTGGACATATTGGCACATCAAGCTCACTCCAACAAGATATATGTGTGACATGAAAGCACTGCAAACAACTTTTTGACAATCCTAGTATCCGTCAACAGACATTCCCTGATGATCGAGAAACCCGAAACTCGCCTTTGACCGGAAGTCGACAGATGCTGCATTTTACCATAGAACAAGATGCAGTACATGAAGGACAGTGACTGACATTTGGTGGGAGAGCCATCATGCATCTAATACACGTTCGAACAAGTCCTTAATGGAGACGACATGAGAATGGAGGACAATATCATAGAATTGATAAGACAAACCGATTGTAAGCTTTCGGTTTTTGTCGAGAGGTGATGTTTGTTTCTTGACTGACTTCAGAAGCTCAAGGCGTTTGTGATATAGTTGCCATCTACACATGAGATCTGCATAAAAGCGAATATGCAGCCTAAGCTGCTCGAGGAAGCTCTCATTGAACAGATTGGAAAGTCTGAGAAGAATATGCGTCAGAAAGAAGGATGTCAGGCACTGCCACGAACATTTCTAGGGGTTCAATCGTAGGTTTTTTGAACACAATCCTTCGTTTAACCTCATTGATATGAGCATTGCTAGTGTCACTGAACTGTGTTAATGGCGTCCGCCGAGAGTGTCCAGTGGAAGCCGAAGAAAAAGAAGGTGCCACCTTGAACGTATGAGGCCCTGTCTCGTTCCAGGATTTCGATGCGGTGGCGACAGATGAGGATACAGGCGACTTTGATTCTGAGCTGAGGGATCCTTGGTCCTTCCTTTGCTGCCTCCGAATGCTCTCTAGAGAGCTTCTTGTAACATCGGATTTTACAGGCAGGTGGATGCGTGGACGTGTTGTGACGTGCGGATTCGCAGGGGTCGGACTAATGTTTGTAGGTCCTTCGAGGGGGATGTTTAAGCCTTCCTTGAGGGAGTCCTGAACTCCGCTCATAAACTGACGCACGGATCCTGTGTTAAATAAACTGGACCAAGAGCCACGAGAAGAAGCTGAAGAAGTAACGGAGGTACCAGGTTGTTGTGAGACACTGGGAGTAGAAGCTTGGCGAGGGCAGATGGGTGTCCTTTCAGTTTGAGGGCTGTGGCGAGTGAGACTAAAATAATCTTCTCCCCTATATCTCAGCGTTGCTGTCGAAAGACCTGTCAATGCTTCAGGAGTTGCGGTCGTAGGAGCATTCAAAACCATCAGATCATAAGTCTGGAGCAGAAGGACAGATAGCATCGCAAGCATTTGTATATCTTTGTTTTTCGAGAAATCTTCGTAACTTGGGACAAATCAGTGACAAAAATGGCATGGGAAACGACACGAATCTTACAGTGCCATTATGACCTTGGTTGCAAGCGGTGTGAATGTACATTCGGCCATCCTGTGCGAAGGCGAAGGGAAGAATGCTCCCAAGGTCCTAAAAGCACGTTCATGGTCATATCGTCCGTGTTTCCTCGCGAATCTTGCGTTCTTTGCGCACACTTCTTTCAGACCACCCCCACGTCCAACCTCGGGAGGCGGCTGACCAACATCTTTGGCATCTCCGAACACATAATCCTCTGCTACTTTACGATCGCCACCGGCAATGTTGGTTGTAGGACCCAAGAATACTGTGCTGCGGGGAGGGGCTGAGAGGAGGGCGTAACTCTTTAGCAAGTCGCCGAGTGGCCGTCGTTCACCATTCTCTGATCCTTCAGCTGACTTTGGCTTAGGCTGCAGCGTGAGCAGATTCGTCATGATGCGCAGGATATTATGACGATCACCAAAGCGTCGCATATCGGCTGCCTTTTGGTGGCGATCCTTTGCAGAGAGGCTGAGGCGGCGGACAGCGTCAGAGAGTAAGGAAGGAGATTGAAACATGCGAGGAGCTGGAGTGGGATTGGCTGGGGGAGGAGGAGTTGAAGTCGGTTCCTCTATGGGGGTTGCTGGTGAGTCCGACAGTCCACGCAACACGTTTTTCACTATGCGCGTTGGTGCGCGGAAGAAGCAGACCAACTCGCCTAAAACCAAAGGACATGAGATAATTTACGAAATTGATTGGGAACTGACCGTTGGGCCCAAATGTTCCTTGCGAAGTCCTGGGCTCGACAAGGTTTTTCACAGTTCTGAGAGTTGTTGGCGAGATATCCTTGCCCTTTCGTCCTCCACTGGGGACTGCGTGTTCTTCACCTTCGGAGGAGGAAGACTCGGACTCCATGAGAGGAGGCACGCCTAGACGTTCATCATCGCGGAAAAGCAAGAATCTCAGACAGCTCTCCAAACAAGGTCGTTTTTCTCGAAGGATGGCAAGCCGTCGAAGGATAAACGCTCGGTCTTTGGGGAGGATGAGAGGGTTACGTTCAATATCCACGGTCGGTGTGCCAGCTGGATGAGTTGCTTGTGGATAGTCACGAGGGAAGGTAAAGGTGACGCGGATGAACACAGAAGTAGTTCTACCCCATGGCCCATGCAAGCCAAGAGTGCAAGTTCGCTTCTTCATGAGATCATGCTGAAAGTCACAATTGAGCTCGAGAAGGGCGAAGACACAAAGCGCATTTTCACCTTCTCGAGATTTACCTTGATCGGGTGCAATTTCTTCAGCACTGAGGTTATCCTAGCAATCATCAGCATGCTACTGGAATCGGGAGATAATATAGACATACTCCTCCTGTAACGACTGCGTTTGGCTCTGATTCGCTTCTCCCTCTCCTCGAGTCCCACTCTCACTCCTCTTCCTCTTTCCCTTCTCCATCTCCCTTTCATCATCACCATCCACTCCTGGATCCAGACCAACAGCAATCCTATCAACACTCGTACTACCCTGTGCCTCCAAAAGCTTCTCTCGCACCCTTGATCTCTCCCCACTATCTCCAGGTCCACCCTCGCTACTCTCCCTGCGTTCGCCTACCTTTACAATTGAAAGCCAAGTGATTGCGTCCATTGGGTTCCGCGTCAAGTTGTTATTCATACCCCCGCGGCTCATGGTACCGCCTTGGCTGCGCACGCTCGCATATGGGACTGGCCGTGGAGGTAATGGGGCACGTACTTCAGCTAGAATTGAACGGTGGCCAACGGGGGCGGAGAGCATGGGAAGATACTCTGTGCCTTCGGGTGGATTGCGGTAGGAGATACTGGGCGAGCGTCCGCTTAATGAAGGACGACTTCCTCTGTGGGGTGAGACAGTATGACCCACTTGCTGTGATAATATTAATGAGAAGACGAGATGCAGAGCTAGACAGAGAACGTGTGCACCTCCATGACTTCAGGCTCAACAGGCCAGAAACGCAATGTGCGGTCTTTTGACCAGGTGATAAGTTGATACTCATCTTGTCCGCCCCTCCTCCACACAAATTCTTTGACCACGTCGGTATGACCCTCGAACCGCTCTACTGGCATATCCGTCTTTCCAGCAGCGTACATTTCAAGCGCAGTGTCTCCACGCTGTGCAAGGCTTAAGACGCCACGCCCAAAAGGAAGTGCTCGCGCGCGCCAGATAGGGTATCTAGTGTGTATCGTCGACTTCGGTTCCAAATCCTCGGTGGAAGTGTCCCATATTTTGATAGTCTTATCAAGTGAGCAAGTGACGAGTTCGTCGCGTTGGTCGTGTGCCCAGTCAATGCCGTAAATATTTGCACCGTGTGCCTTGATGGACTTGATTGGAAGAGAACCTTTCTGATGAAAACACTTTGTGAGTGTATGCAACTTGCAGATGTGCCACCAAAAACATACTCGACGGTCCCAGATAAGCACCTCATCGGCGTGTGATGAAGCAAGGATGTTCGCGTCTTGACGGTTCCATTTGACTTGAGTGCCACCAGCTGGAACATGAATTCATAGGCTGAATAGACCGAGAATGCTTGATATATGCTACCTTTGAACGCAGAAAGGCCGAATATCGGCTTTCGCGTCGCCCGTAGATCCCAAGCCCACAACCACGAGTCGATTCCAGTGCTTATGACAATATCACACTCGGTTGTATGCCAATTGATATCGGTAATGGCACGATAATGGGCTTGCAGAATGAAGTCTATTGAGGTTTTTCCCACTAACAACAGATTCCATATCAGCCTAACGAAAGAGAGATTTAGGTGGAATCCCGTAAAAGAACATGGGGATACGCACAGTTTCTCGCTTGACGTGGACACGATATATTCTGCACGAGAGGGGTGAGGGTTCCATTGGACGTCGGCCACGTCCCAAGTACCTCCCTGAGGAAGGAATCGAGGTATCTCAAGGGGCGCATTCAAGTCGATGATGAAAAGCCCCCGACGGCTATCAAAAAATGAGAATCTTGGAGTTTGTAATTTGAAACATAAACCGACGCGGCTAGCACGATATCTCGCGAGGAAGGACTGATGCTCATCTGCAATCAGTCAGTGCGGCTTCATAAGGTCAACAAAACTGACGTACGTTGCCTACTCCATCACCAACAAGGCCCTTCATATCGATTTGCAATCTCCTCCGAAAGTTCGTACCATCTTCAGGAGATGCTGGCTCAGTTGTAGCCGGGTCTTCAACCTCAACCCTTCTCCCACGTCTCCTCCCAAAACGTTCTAAATCATCCTCGATATATGACGACCCCTGTGAATCCCGCAGGCTTGCCGGCGGTGCAAACATGGGGTTTCGCTGCCACTCCTAATTAGAGGCGAGTGATGATGTCGTAGGAAAGAGCAGGCAGTGGTCTTACATTTAGGCTGCTCCGTCTGCTGTGATTCAAGCAGAGGGACTGTCTAGTCTGTGACGGCTCTGACATACATACAGGTATTGTTTATAGTCTCCAACGTCTTTCGTCTTGATTGGACTCCTTGCTTCAGTCAAGATTGTGAGCGTCGTCTCGCTTGACCCAGGGGCCGGGACGGACGGGGGCGCGGGGCACGTGTGGTTTCGATCGATCTAATCTCTATCTAGATTGGAATTTAGATAAGATTTATAATCGAGAAGGACCTCATCAACAGCTTCCACATGTTGACCGAAAGATCCTGTCTTTTCCGTCGCTGGAATGATCCAATTACTTGGAGGACTGTGTCACTTTACTGCCCTTCTTTCTTTTCTTCTTACAACTGTATCTGCTTCGCAGAAGTTCTTCCCGAAAGCTCGCCCCGAGGAGCTTGTCGTATCGTCAGGAGGGTCAAGCCTCAGTTCTCACGCGCCTTTTGCCTGCCAAAAGTATCAGGCTTATGATGATGGCCTTTTTATATCCTTTGAGGACATCTCTGCGCTCTCTCAGAATGAGTACACGCTCCTGAGCCATCCCGCTTTCCCCGCTTACTCTGTTCGGATCAAGAAAACGAACTTCTGTGACGGAGGTGTGAAGTGAGAATTGATTAGCTCCTCTCCAACTCTCTTTGACATTGATGATTAAAATCAATCCAGTTCGTATACTGGTTATATTGATATCGAGGCACGTCATCTTTTCTTCTACTTTTTCGAGAGTAGAAACGACCCCGATCGGGATGATGTTATATTTTGGACGAATGGAGGCAAGAGCGAGAGCAAGTGGTTTGGGGGTATCGTTTTCCAACTTAAATTTGACCAGGCCCTGGATGTTCCTCATCCCTTGCTGTATTCATGGAACTCGGTAATGCGTTATCTCTCTTCGATCTTTCTCGTATAACGTGTTCGCGTACAACGTAGGACCGTGCAGAATTTCTGACGCTAATGGTACAAAATATTTTAATGAATCGTGGAATTCGAATGCCAACGTATTCTTTGTGGACCAACCCATTGGTGTTGGCTATTCTTACGCGGATCACGGCGAATTTGTGGTACCAACATCTTTCCTCATAATTTCGGATCATTGACCGCATTTGTACAGGGTACGTCTGAAGACGCTGCAGTCGACATCGCTGCTTTTGTTTCCATTTTCTTTGAGAACTTCAGCCAATTTAAGGGCAGAGCATTCCATATGGCTGGTGAATCCTATGGCGTATGTTCTCAAATCATAATCATGTTCTCATCCATATGACAATCGATTTCAGGGTCGATACATACCTCTGTTCGCCTCTGAAGTGTACGATCAGAATGCCCGTCTTGTGAAGGCGGGCCTAACCCCAATCAACCTTACCTCCGCTATCATTGGTATGAATCCAGGCTCGAGAATCAGGAGTATATATTACTCACAACTTTGACAGGAAACGGATGGACTGATGTTCTGAGCATGATTCTCTCGTACTATGATATGGTGTGTACTGGGGCTTCTGTACCACCAATTGCCGACATTGCGTGAGTTCATCAATCATGTCTTATCTAGTTCTCTAAATCTATTCCAGCTCCTGTGTACACCTAAAGCAACTCGTTCGTACCTTCACTGGGATTCTTCTCGTTCTAACAGGCACCTGTGTAGATCCCGCGTTGCGAGAAATGGATCAAAAAATATTGTATAGATATCTTCGATCATATCAACTGCCGCGCTGCTTATGATTTCTGTAATGGAGCTTTTTCAGCTCCTTTATATGCTACGGGTTTGGTTACTTCTAACAATTAATCCATTGATGACCGATTATATACCTAGGTAAAAACCCGTATGATATCAGTAAAGACTGTGAAGGTGAAGCAGGCGACCTCTGCTACTCGGTCACAAGGTATATCTCACGCCGAACCTTTCGGCGCCTTGGCGCTTATCTTACTTGTCTTATTCCTATCAGACACATTACAAACTTCCTCAACAGTGCCGGTACCCGTTCCTTCCTCGGCGTTGATCCTTCCGTCCCAACACCGTACTCACTCTGCTCTGATCCCGTTGCCCTCGCCTTCGATATCTCAAGTGATCACCAGCAAACCGCAACACCCTTCTACGTGGCCGCACTCCTTGAACGCAAAGTCCGCGTTCTGGTCTACGTGGGGTCTCATGATTGGATATGTAACTGGGTCGGCAATGAGCGCTGGACGAGGGCACTCGAGTGGAGTGGACAGCGAGAGTTTGCAGGGAAGGGATTGAGTGTTTGGAAGGTTGATGGGAAAAGGGCGGGCGTGACGAGGAGTGCGAAGGGGTTTACATTTGCTACGATTGAGGGAGCTGGGCATATGGTAAGTCAATTTACGTTTTGGTCTCCTCGGTGGTGATTACGGTGGTTTCAGGCACCTTATGATAAGCCAAAAGAAGCGTTGGCTCTCATCAATCGCTGGTTAGCGAAAGAGGAGCTGTGAAGAATTATGGCAGTTTCTATTGGATATCCTGACGATGGAATCTACATCGTTGCCCCGCTCTCCAGCTCCACTGATCGATATTCTGGCTGTATGCCGTTATCATATGGTGACTGATTCAAGTGCTTTATTAACATTCTACCCGTTCACTGCGGATCTTTGGAACATCCTGGACAGAATGTGATATGCTTCTTGTGAGAGAGTGTTGTATCTTTAGAACTCATTTTCCACCTGAAGAGTGTATTCAAGTCAAGTCAAATAGAACTTCTTTGAGTAATCAATGCAGGTGATATGTCCACTTGATGCTAGGGTGAATAATACTTTGAGCGACCTCATCAGTGACGGCACTTCTCTTCCTTCTATAAAGGCCGTTATCACCAAATCACCAACTTTCTCGAGGGCTTGCCAGCTTGCCGATAAAACTCTAAGCACTTCAAATGATCACTACGAACGTCTCCGATCTTTTGGGAAAAACCTACGACTTCGTTATCGTTGGCGGAGGTGTGAGTAATCCTTCTTTCTTATTTGAACTTATGATGATGCAAAAACAGACCGCAGGTCTCGTTCTCGCAGAACGTCTGTCTGGGAACCCCTCATTTACCGTGGCCGTCCTTGAGGCTGGCGACAATACTATCAATGACCCGATGACTTCAATCCCAGCTCCATATGGCCGACAACTTGGTAATCCCAAAGTAGGTCTCGTCTTCAGCGGCTGCTATTCGAAAGAACAACATATGAATCATAGTATGATTGGGGATTTGTGAGTATGAAACAGAAATCCTCCAACGACAGAGAATTTCTATGGTCTCGTGGTAAAGGCCTTGGTGGGCGTCTCTTCTCTTACAGCTGTATTTACTCGCCCATGAACATTTGTTTGACAGGCGGAACCTCTTGTATCAATTTTCTTCAGTGGTCTTTACCTCCTGCAGTCGATGTAGATGCCTTTGAAAGACTGGGAAACCCTGGGTGGAATTGGAACGAGTTCTATCGTTATTCTAGAAAAATAGAACGGTTATTCTCTCTGTTGCTAGGTCACAGTAGCAATTTCTTATTTTTCCTGGATAGATTTCACCCGCCCTCCAAGGAGGTGGTTGACCTCTTCCCTCATACCTATGGCGATGACCGAGGCTCTTCTGGTCCCCTTCAAACCACCATCCCACCTCATGCTCATACAGTCGATGCCTTTTTAAGGGAGACTTTTTTGAATACGGGGCTCACGGCCTTACACGATCCATATATGGGCGAGGTGAGAATTGTCCACTTGTGCCTTTTGTAACAATTGCGATCAGAAGTCTGACTGAGTATTGATTAGGTCAATGGAACATGGTTTCCTTCTTCAACTATCGACCCTACAACCTGGACTCGTTCTAATTCAGCAACAGCGTATTTGGTTCCTGCCCAAGGCCGCCCGAACTTAACGGTGGGTATTAAGCAATTTAATCTCAAGAAGATATTAGTAATACTGTCAGGTCCTCACACAAGCCCTGGTATTCCGTGTAGTTTTGATGGAAGACAGCAGCGGAGACTTCGTTGCAACCGGTGTCGAGTTCATCCACCAGGGCACGGAATACGTTCTCAATGCTAAAAAAGAAGTAATTCTAAGCGCAGGGTATATTGATTGATTGATTACTACCTATCTGGCTGAGATTCGTGTAGGACTATCAAAAATCCACAGATCCTTGAATTTTCAGGCATTGGAGACCACGATGTACTGTCCAAAATCGATATCAAAACCAGAATCGAGCTTTCAGGCGTCGGAGAGAACCTACAGGATCACATCTTTGTCCCTGTTTCATATGAACTGGATCCATCCGCCAAGCACCAGACCTTTGACTCCCTTCACAAACTTGAATCATCACGGGAAGCAGAAGAACTATAGTTCGTCTCACTTTCCGTTTCCTGCCAAATGTTCATGATTCTGATGCCTATTATCAGCGCTGAGGGACAAGGACCGTTAAGGAAGGGATTGTCTAGTTTTGCTTTCTTTCCACTTGGCGACATGAAAGCTTCAAATACGTCCATTGTTGCCGCGAAGATACTAGAGGACATCAAGAAATTCAGGAATACTCCGGGAATTGGTTTCGGCTTGCGAGAGCAGATTGACATTCAGCTTGATAGTCTGCAATCAAAGGCATCCCCCGACATCGAGATCGCTTCTCTCCCTATGCTGTATTCCGCGAAATGCAAGTAAACCTGTTTTTTCTTCTTGACCTTCAGAAGACTAAGTTGTTCCTTTATAGTAAAGCCTGAAGGAGACAAGGCGTACCTGACGTTATTGGCTTTCCTCGTACATCCCTTGTCACGAGGGACGATTGTGCGCCGATCTATTGAGCTTGTCGTGGCCAACAAATCACTCTAATCTTTTTGATTAGCATTCAAAGACCAGAAACCCTCAAGATCATCCTGATATTGACCCCCATTATTTTGAGAGAGATTCTGGTGTGTATTTTTTCGATTTTTTGGCCTTAGATTTATTTTTCTCCAGACATGGAGATTTTGATCCAGGGAATCAAGTATATCAGAACCATGGCTCAGACGGAGCCAATGAAATCTGCTTACGTCGGACAAGAGTTACACCCAGGTCCTCTGTACGCAAGCGATGAAGAACTGAGAGGTACGTATATATATTGCAGCGTCTGGTTCTTTGCGTCATATGACCCGCCGGTTAGAATACATCAAGGACAACCTGAGCACGAGTTGGCGTATGAAGTTGTTCAGTTGTCGATGCTCATTAAAACTCATTCCAATTTCAGATAGCATAGGAACGTGTTCTATGCTGCCGAGGGACAAGCAAGGAGTCGTAGACCCGGAACTCAAGGTGTACGGGACAAAGAACCTTCGCATAGCTGATATCTCAATCATCCCTCTCCAAATTGCTGCACACACACAAGGTCTGCACTTTAATTCTGCCGCGTTGTTCATAGTTGTCTAATAAAATTTCAGCAACTGCCTATATAGTTGGGGAAAAAGGTGGGTTGTCACGTCTGATTGGATACATAATTGACAAGTCTTCATTCTAGCTTCGGACATTATTCTCTCAACACACTGTTGAATTAAAGAGAAAGAAATGTTTGTTGCGTATGAAGTTTGAAAATATGGCGAATCTCGAATAAATATAGTGTCATCCTTTGTAGTCTCTTTATTTTTACGGAAAGATCATGCATGATTATATAATGGAGAGATGTGGAAAGACCGTTATCGAAACCGTAACTCGCTAGTATAGATGACGAGGTTTGATACCTTAACTCGCTAGTATAGATGACGAGGTTTCAGTGTTAATGGACAAGACTGGAGTGTAGATGATGGAGTAGTTAGGGTTGGATCCTTGACCTCCGATCAGCGGATCGTTCGGCATCATTCGGCCCGAAACACATAGAGCGTTTAGACTGCTGTTTTCAAACTCTTGAATCCACTATTCCAGACGTGGACTTTATTCTATCTCAATAAGACTCAATGGTTCTGCTACGCTTCGCGCCGTCACCAACTGGTCAGCTGCATCTCGGAGGGCTTCGAATGGCATTATACAACCATTTGTATGCAAAGAAGATTGGAGGAAAGTGGATGATGCGGGTAGAGGATACTGACGCAGTACGCCGCTCGAAATTCTTCTCGAGACTCGTCTTTATCGTGACATCACCAATCGCGTGTTCAGACTAGATTCGTACCGGATTCTGTGGATGGTATCAGGAAGGCGTTGGAATGGGCTGGACTCGAGTACGACTATGGTAATGACCAGAGAACCAATGCTCATGCTTATGCTGACTCAACGTGTTCTTCAACAGGCCCAGGGAAAGGTGGACCTCACGCGCCATATTTTCAGGTGAGCCTGTCATGCGAGGTAAGTAGACACAGCTAACGCACAGACAGTCTGAGCGGCTCGATTTGTACAGGTCATACGCTAAGAAACTTCTGGACGTACGTCTTTACCACCCCTGCAGGATGCTTATGACGTACGCAACTTTTCTCTAGTCAGGGCATGCATACCGATGTTTTTGTTCTGTCGACAAGATGCAGGAAATACGGGAACGGCTTGCACGCTCTGGATCGAACAAGACGTATGACAAAAGTTGTTTCCATCTCACAGAGGAAGAGGTAGCACGGAAAGTTCGAGCTGGTGAAAAGTCGGTGGTTCGGCTCAACGTCAGTTTCATCTCTTCCTTGTCTTTTCGTCTTCAGTCAAGATTGGTATTTGTCTGACAACAGGAGAGCAATGTTCCCGTGCGACCTCCACCTTTTGATTTGGTGTTTGGCCGCCTCAAAGATGCTCATGCTTCGCTTTCAACGGACCCTATCCTGCTTAAAACTGACCTCTTCCCGACATACCATCTTGCCTCTGTTGTTGATGATCATGAGATGGGTATCACTCACGTTTTGCGTGGTGAGGAGTGGCTTCTCTCTTATCCTCTTCATTTGGACCTCTACGCTTGCTTTAACCTTGAACCTCCCAAATTTGCGCACATCCCGATTCTTCTGAACCCCGATGGAACCAAAATGTCGAAGCGGAAGGGCGACGTTCAGGTGATCGATTACATCGTAAGCCATTTTTATCGTTCAGTAGGGTCTTCATACTGATAAAATATCTCAAAAAGAAGGGAGGCTGGGAGCCGCAGGCTGTGCTGAACTGGTTGGCATTAGCTGGCTGGGGTGCGAACCATGAGACGTTACCGCCTTCTGAAACTTCAGCAGCTCATCAGGCGCGGCATGGCAGGCTATTACAAGGAGCTCCAGATAGTACGACGCTTATGACGCTTCCTGAGATGATAGAAAGGGTATGCTAGTCTCTCTCACATGTAAAATCTAACTCACTTCTAAGGTAGTTTGAACTCACGGCGCTAACTCAACGTAGCTCGATTTTAGATCCACTTAAGCTGGAATATCTGAACAAGCGCCATTTGATGCGCGTTTGGTCGACGCGTGAAGGGTTGCAGTCACTTGCTGAACGTGCGCATTCTGAAGTGAAGGCGGCATTCCCGACCAGGTGCGCGTCTCTTTAGTATCTATCGTTCCCACCCTCGACTTTGTCGTTTACGAGGCTTCCAGTCCGCACACCAGCGTTACCTCTATCAAAGACGCCATATTAGCGCTGCAGGTTGTCTTACTTTTCTCATTCGAGTCATCCATCGGCTTAAGGTTCTTAACGTAGGGCCGGATCATCAATCTACATGATATTGTCCGACATGGGTCATTTTTCTTCGAGGAGGTCGATTTAAATTCCGAACAGTCGAAAGAAATGCTGAAGCATGTAACACCAGAATACAGATGTAAGTGAGAGCTCCCTTACTACCTTCGTTACACTTGACGCGTCCTACTCCAGTCAAAACGCTCAAGGCGGTCATCCCACTCATTACCGATTCTGAGGAGGCATGGAGGAAAATGGACTTCCTTGCTGTCATTCAAGAGGAACAGAAAAACATTCAAGTTCCTGGAAATATATTCATGAAAGTTCTCAGGCATGCTCTTTGTGGACGAAAGGTCGAGTAGCCTCCCTTCGATGATTTCATGTTTCTCAATTTTTCATTGATGTTTAGGATGGTCCTGCCATCACGGATGTCGTTCGCGCCATTGGACGAGAGAGGACTCTCGAGCGATTGTTGCATTCCTACCAACAAGTAGAAATAGGCAGTTCGGGCTCGACAAAGTAAAACGGGGAGTCATCTGTAAGATTGAAAGCGAACAGAGACTATCATCAAGTCAAGAAAGGGGGATTTTCATTGTTTGGTATGAGATGAGGAGTGTTTCAGGTGTAGGTGGTTGTCAATGATCAAAATCGCAAGTTATCTGGCTTGCACAAGTGCCATATGTCATACGCGCTTGTGGCGTGAGAAAAGGGCTGAATTGAGGGTGCCTTTCGAGCCCTCGTTGTTTCCTCCGCAACAATGATTCCGAGATCTGACTTTCCTTGGTAAAACGTCCTGAAACTTCCGCTGTTGTGCCAGATACGGCAGGTCCTACTGTTGCCTTGAAAGAAACACGTTTACGGCTGTTTGGCTACAAGTGTCGTACAAGAAACGCCAAACACTTTTGATAAGCTAAGTAGAATATGCCTGATGCCAAGTAATTTATGTTATCGGATCATGGATGAAGAATATCTTCATTTATTGTTCGCACTTGGCTCCCATACTGTAGTCAGATGGCATGCGCCTTAAACAAAAGTTCGCCCGTTTCCTTGATATATCGAAAACTGGCTATCATCTACATCATCAATGACGCGGACGGCGTATACGAATGATGACGATACGGTGCCTTGAAGAGATATTCTGGCATGCATTACATATTTCAGGCTGCGACTTACCTCTTAGCCGTTGACGAAGGACGCCAAGTCTGAGTGCTGCAAGGAAACCTGCGTCACTCCAATGATTTCCTCGCAGTACCAGTACATGTCTGCGTCTTTTGCTCGTCGCTAATGACTTGTTTTGTGAGCGTAATCAAGGGCGTTCGTTCGCCTATTAACAAATGTCGAAAATGACTGAAGACAAGCTCCATGGTCCGGGTGGGAATTTAGATAGACAAGCCTTGTGCGAGCGGCTCTAGTTTGCGAAGCGAGAGTCGTGGATCGAGCGCGCCTGATCCAGTCTAGAAACGTTCCTGCAGTGATCAAGCGAGAATTCGCATATGTATGTTGATAAATTGGACTTTGACTGCATGTGTTGGACGTCACGGTGGCATGTTGCGCGTCCGACGGTTTGCACATGGACTTTAAGAACAGGTTAAGACAATTATGATAACAGAAGCATGAGAAGAGCCGGCGTCAATTCTTGAAATGTCCCTCAAGTTGATGGTTTGTACCGGGTGAACAATGAATGTCTGCGCTCCTTGAGTAGGGCAGATAGTATTTGTCCCCAAATCTGTGATTTCCGAGATAAAGCTTAAGTAGTTTCAAGCTTGGTTTGGCATTTACGCGTATTACGCGTATATATATGAGAGAGGACAAAGGTTGCTGCCATAAGCAACGTGGGCTCTTTCATCTTTATCTCATGATCAGCGATTCCTGGCTCTGTCTCAAGGCTCTATAGAAACTAATTTCACGATATAGACAAATCCGGCATGTCTGCTTTATCCTCCTTCTTTCCCGCCAAATTCCTCTCTTCACCCATGCATCCTCGCGATCGCACATCTGACCCGCTCCAACATCTTCGTTTCGCCTTGGAAACCATGCCAGGGTCCAGAAAGTATGTCTTTACGCCAGCTACTCGCGCAGAGATCCTGTCGGAGCTCTACGTGGCTTTTTGGGGTCCCTACGCGCATCTATTTCTCCCAAATTCAAATTCAAGTCTACCATTGCACAAGACATTGAGTCAGGTCCAATCTGACCTTGGATTCGTGGGTGCAGGCCGTACAGATGCCCCAGTACCAGGGAGATCGTGCAGTAGGATCTTCAAGAAGGGAGACAGCTGCTTTCGATGCAAGTAAGTATTGCTTTTAGTTATTAGTTTGATCGAGATTGAGCTCGTTCCAGAGATTGCGCGCTTGACGACAGCTGCGTGATGTGCGCCAACTGCTTCCATGCCACAAACCACTCCGATCACAATGTCAGCTTCTTCATCGCACAACAACCGGGTGGATGTTGTGACTGTGGAGATGAGGAGGCATGGAGGGTACCGCTCCAGTG
Source organism: Termitomyces bulborhizus (assembly GCA_017580835.1). Lineage (NCBI taxonomy): Eukaryota > Fungi > Basidiomycota > Agaricomycetes > Agaricales > Lyophyllaceae > Termitomyces > Termitomyces bulborhizus. The sequence goes on along the minus strand of JAGDQM010025318.1, from coordinate 7,423 downwards.
CCCCAGTCATCCTCCGTCGCGTCGAGCAGATATCGATTCTACACCAAGATCTGGCACGAGGCCTTTGTCACCCGGTGGTCCTCCAATGCAAGATCGCGTGTTTGTTCCACATGAACTACAAGAGACTATGCGGCGTACCGTTGGCTATGCCTTGGATTTTGTGCTCGACACGCTCGATTATTCTCCTGATGAATCATCAGTTCCTTCAAACGAAGCTGATCTTCGTCTTCAGCCGTCGGCAGACCCAATGATGAAAGATCAATATTGTGTTGTCATATGGAACGACGACAAGCACTCTTTTGAGGAGGTTATCAAGCTCCTATGTGACATGACAAATCGGACGAGGGAGGAAGCAAATGCGGTTGCTAACCGCATTGACGAGAACGGTCGTGAAATCATTGAGATGAACACCAATGTTACGCGTCTGCTCGAAATGGCTCAATCTATTACTCATATCGATCTCGATGTTACGATTCGTCGCGCGTACGACACTTTCAGAGAACAGGTATCCGAGGTCATCATTGAGTGGCTCCTTGATCTTACTCGTAGTCGTCTTGGGACTGACTACATGGTTCTGCGGGAAGTCATTGCTGCGGAACTGATGACACCCAGACGGCGGGATAGTGGATCGTACAATACAAATTCCCACTTATCGCTCAAGGAGATCCCAAACCCAGCCCGCCTTGATGTGTTGTTTTTGTATCACACGAGGCTCTGGAAGAAGCCTCGACTGAGCTGCAAGGAGATTTATGCGTCTGTAATTTCTCTCAGTAGTGAACACAAGCTATCTCTCGGTATGAGCGAGTCTGCATTGGTGTATTGCTCTTATTGATCTTTGCATAGCCGGTCATTTCGCGAACGTCTATCCAAGAATCATTGACGCTTACCTCCTGGTAGATCGCGAAGCAGAAACTTCAATCAAGTACTTCGCCCTTCAGCTGTTCACTGTACCTTCTGTGGCACTTCACGTCGTCCGGAACCATAAACTCATCTCCCGTCTCCTCGCCATCATCGCTGCTTTTTTCACAAACCAAATTGCTGACAAGCACATTGTCTACCCTCCCCAGGGCGACGCTAAACTTGACGTTGAGAGCCCTCCATTCAAATCCAAGCGTTTCATGCCTGTCTTCAGTGACCTGCGATACTTGTGTCACACCCAATCTGTGCAGGGACTGATCGCACGGAATAGGGATTACATTATGCAGTTCGCCAAGACGTGCCAGCTTTTTATGTGTGTCAATCCCAACAAACGCGCCGTCACGACCCATGTGGAGTACGAGACTGATGCATGGATTAGCGTGTTTAATGTCACACTGTCGCTTTCCAGAGTTATCAAGACCTACGGGGAAGCGTATTCGAATGCTACTCCTGCCGAATTGGTGTCTGCCATAGGCACAGTGGTGCATAATATCCTAGCTGTCTGCACTCTTGCCGAGGACAGGTTGGATCGAGAAAAGTTTGCACCTATAACCTTCCATGATGTCTCTTTTGGAGGAACCGTATATGAGATTATTGGGTTTGACGTGTTGGAGGGATGGGTTAGCTTCCATCATTCACTGCATTGGCTTCTAGCGGAGCTTTTCAAGCACATTGATTTACTCACTGAACAGAGCCTAGCAAAGGTTGGGTTGAACAGTATTAGGGATGTGCTTTCACAGCAGGCGAACGATAAAGCCACGTTAACAATAATTGACTTTCCTTTGCGAGGTGCATCTTGAATTCTCTTGGTGTTGTTCCTTGCCGACCTGAGTTTTTTCCAGTCCTTTCCATGATAGCTCAGATTCGCACTGGCTTGTGGGTACGTAACGGGTTTGCGATCCGAGGGCAGCTACTTCACTATCGTGATTACATGCTCCGCGAGCTATGTTACGACCAAGACCTATTCATTCTACAAGTGGCTCTTGTGGTCCTCGACCCTAGCGTTGTCATCGTTAGCATTCTCGATCGTTTTGGTCTTCTCGGGTACTTTGGTAGTGACGTTCCTCAATATGCTTACGAGGGGCCTCAGCTTTCTAGCATGATGGAGGAACTCCTCTATGTTCTCATCACCATTCTTACTGAAACGGCAAATCCTTCCAAAATGTCTATCAATGATGCGATACGTCGTGAGATCATACATGCACTCGCCATGGGTCCATGTAGCTACACGGATCTCGTAAAACGCGTGGCAGAGCGGCTGGTCGAGGATGTCTCATTCGAGAGAATGTTGTTAGAAGTAGCCCATTTCAAGTCGCCAGAGACTGCGACCGAATCGGGTGTCTATGAGCTACGGGACGAGATGTATGATGAAGTCAACCCTTTCTTCTATCACTACACAAGAAACAAGAGGGAAGAGGTCGAAACCGTTTTACGGAATCGACTGAAGAAGAAGACCAGTGTTGCTGAGCCTGTTCTAGTGCCGAAACCATTCATTGTCACCAGCGGGCCTTTTGCGGGAATCACTGCGGCTTTTGAGACGAGGGCACTGCTTCAAGTCATGTTCTATTCCATCCACAATGTTCTCTCGATTACCACTTCGTCAGGTGCCCCACCTCCATCGGCGGAGGCAATCCTTGATCAGGCCGTCCACCTTGTCATGGTTGCGCTCGTCGAACGCGCTGCAGTGTTTTCGCATCTCAGTGCTACTGAAACTTTCGAAGATGGGCAAACTCTTATTGACGTTATATGCACCTTTGAAAATCACCAAAATTACAAGTCGTACCAGCCTCGGATCAATTGGATCCTCACTCAGATGAGCATCCATGTCCCTGATGCTGTTCGGAGCCGACGCAAGGTCATATCAAAAGTCAACTCTTCTACACCAAATGCCGAGGAGCTAAGGAAGAAAGCGGCCAAAGCACGGCAGGATGCAATTATGCAGCAGATGAAGGCACAACAGGCTAGTTTTGCGATTAATTCTGACGATGTCGATGATGATGAAGATGACGAGATGGAGACTGATCGTAACCAGAACGTTTCCTTCGGAACATGTATCGTCTGTCAAGAGGACGTCGATTCGACGAAGCCCTTTGGTGCCCTCGCCTTCCTACAGGCCAGTCGTTTCATACGACGTCATCCTGACAGCTCTAATAGTCAGAGTAACAACGCTTATCTAAACGAGGTCCTCGAAATTTTCCACTCTCTGGATCGAGTACCAGACGTCCCGCCATCCAGATTTCCACCAGTTGTTGATGAAGTGCAAGAGCGCAAGTATATCTCGTTGCCGCATTTTGATGGCTTCCCCGCCCAACATACGCGTTTTGGCCTTCATGCATCGTTTTGCAGCCACATGATGCATCTGGACTGTTTCCATCAATATAGCTTATCCATTCGAGCGCGGCACAGGGCTCAAGCCACACGCAACCATCCTGAGACCATATCTCGCAAAGAGTACATTTGCCCCTTGTGCAAAAGTCTAGGAAACATCCTTCTACCAGTGTCTAACCCACCGTCTACATCTCTCAATGAAACGCCCTTCCCGGATTGGATCAGGATGGCAGGAATTAACATCCTCAAGTCGAAACCTGATCCTCTGTTGGAGTCATTACAATTTCGGACTGGCACAGGAGAATTTGTGTTCTGGAGCGCCCAAGACTCAGGTTATTCTAGCGCCGTCAGAAGCTACGAGCGCCCCGAGGGAATCGACGTAGTGCGGATGATGGAGACCGTCATGGTTATCTCCAAGTCATTCTCACAACAGACTCGACATCTGCGAGAACGTCCTGAACCTGAACAAGGAGAACGAGGAGCCGGTCTCTACCTTCCTGAAGAGGTGCTTGGTTATACTCTTGCTGCGATGGAAACAGCGCAACGTGGCGTTGACTCGCGAGGGCAGCTGATGGTCGACAACCTATCTGAGACGCAAATGCGGCTAATACGAGGAGTGCTCTCGTGCCTAACAGCACTCGTCAAGATCCACTTCCAAGGAAGGCCTGATGAGGGCAGAGAGGCTGTTCGGCAAGCCATCATCAAAAGGCTGTTACCAGAATGGAGTAGAACATCGCTCACATCATTCTCATATCCCCTTTTACTTCGCGATCCGTTGACCATCCTTGTAGAGACAGCTGCGGTTGCACCAGAGATTCTTCGGCATGTCCTAGTCTTGACATACTACGCGTGCCTCGCGCGTACTGTTATTGGCCTCGTGTATATACTCAGCAAAACCAGGAGTTTTAGCACCATTCAGCTCCCATCACGTTCGTATGAAGATATCTTTGGCGATGTACGGATGTTTTTCATGTCTGTCGTTCGCCACTCTCCTGTTTTCGAGCATACTGCTACACTAGCGTTTGAAACGTTCGGTGAAGCTCGCATTGAAAAATTGTTGTATGCGTACACCCTTCCTTTCCTCAGAAGAGCGTCAATCCTTTGTCGTGCCATTCTTCCTTCTGCATTTCCTACCCCGTCATCACATCCTAACGAACCGGAATATACCCGCCTCTTACGCATGCTTGGAATACCTCCACTCTCAACTCTTCCACACCAAGACACTCTACAAAATGCGCTTTCAGGTTGGTGTGCCCACTATGGCCACTCCCATGCTGCATCACAGCTCAACTGTGGTGTCATGTTGGATTTGCCGACAGTGTACCGCCTCGCGCACCTGCCGCTCATTTTGGAGGATTTGTTTGGGCAGAGAGACAAGGCTTTGACGTGTGTCCGATGTAACACCCTTCCTAACGACGCTGCAATTTGCTTGTTGTGTGGCGTAACCTGCTGCATGCAGAGTAATTGCTGTATTGATAGGGATTATGGTGAACATGGCGAATGTAATATGCATACACAGGTGTAAGTCACCAGAGTCGTGCTAATATCTGGTCTGCCGCGCTAATTTTTTTCGTAGTTGTGGAGGAACTATTGGAATATACTTCCTTGTGAAGCGCTGTTCCCTACTATATCTCTTTGCCAACAACGGTACTTTTGCCCAATCTCCCTATCTTGATGCACACGGAGAAGTTGACGTTTCAATGAAGTACGTGTGCCTTTGAATTCTATAGATTTCTAATTTCTCCGGCCAACTCACGTTCAACAGACGTGGGCGTCGCCAATTCCTGCACTATGCACGCTGGGAAGAAATTCGGAGGAATTGGCTCAACCATCAGATTCCAACGATTGTAGCGAGGAAGCTGGAGAGCAGTCTTGATGCGGGAGGATGGGAGACGTTGTAACGGACAATCCAATTATCTCTAACAAGTACGTATAGTATCGTTTGCTTTGTTTTGACAGTTAGATAGATGGGTATCTCGTCACTGTATACTACTGCAAGCTGCTCCTAGGTAGATTGCTTGGAGTTACACACACGTGTGGAGTTTTTTTTGATACACTACGTTGAACTGCAGCTGGCTGTTGTAGGGTCTGAATATCAGAGCCAGGTCGGAACAGGCAAGTGAACGCGTTGTCACAACGTCATTCAGAAGCACGGTTTGTGTGAAAGATGATATAAATAGACTCTGCTCAGACAGCTAGATGCAGGTAGACAGAAGCGAATACACCGGGCTGCGGATGGCCCTACGGGTGGAACTACAGCACTAGTGGTCATTGTTAGATACAATAATACTCAGTCGGTGTATCAACGACTGTATTTGGGTATGTACCTGTTAGATACAATAATACTATTGTTATATTAGCATACGTCGGTGTTATAGAAGCATACGGTACCCACCTCAGTCGGTGTATCAACAACCGAGGTGTTCTGATTCTGTATCCGATCAATATGTCCCCCGGCTATACAGTCCCATCACTTCCCTCTGACACGCCCCGCAATCCCTATTCAACACTCCCCTGGGCTTGCAGTGCCATCAGATCTCACAAAGGCAAAGTGCAACACATATTTGGCGGTGCTGGGGGCATGGTAGTGGCTTTGTGAACATATCTGCGAGATTCTTGTTACTGGGTATGTAGTTAATTTGGATCTTCCCTTCCTTAACAGTGTTGCATATGAAATGGTGTCAAACATTGATGTGCTTGACACAATTGTGGTTCCATTTATTCTCTGCTATTGTGATCAATCTGTTATTGTCCCCCCTGAGTCTTGTGGGGTAGGGGACACCCAAACCAATTTCTGCCAATGCAGTGTACATCCATAGTATCTGCTCACCTGCCTTTCCCAACACAATGTATTCTGCCTTGGTAGTTGAGGTAGACATGGTATCTTGGAACTTTGTGCTCTAACATGTTGGCCCTCCTGCCTGAAGGTACACTCCACCTGATATTGATTTATGTGTATTGATGTCGGCAGCAAAGTCTGAGTTGTAAAAACCCTGAGATATGTAGTTGTTGTAACTGTCACCTCCATACCACAGTTTGTAATGCAGGGTTGCCTTTATATATTGCATGACATGTAATAATGTGAGCCAGTGTGCCCTGCCTGGATTTGATGCAAACCGGCTGAGCAATGTGATGGCATATGCAATGTCTGGGCAGGTCCCTACCTGCATGTACATTAGTGAGCCCAGAGCTTCCCTATATGGTTTGTCTTGCATGTAGGTGTGTTCCTTGTTGGTTGATGGAGTTTGTGTTTGGCTCAGGACTATTCCTGGGGGAAGGGGTGTGTATTTTGGTGTGCAATTGGCCATCCCATACCTCTCTAATGTTTGCTTGAGGTATTCTTCCTGGTCAAGTGTGATGGTTTTTCTTGTCCTATCATGGCTAATGTGTATGCCCAACACAAATTTTAGCTCTCCCAGGTCCTTGATCTCAAACTTCTCCCCCAGCTCCTTCCATGCACGGTCTGCCTCCTCTTTTGATGATGACATTCCAAAGGTGTCATCTGTGTAGGTGCTTGCCACTGTCCTCTCACCATTCCTCTCTCTCAATCTCATGGATTGATCTGCCCCTGAATGTTTGTACCCCAGTCTCTTCATGTTGTTGTCCAGCATACACCACCAGTTATTTGCTCCATCCATTGTTCCATAGATTGCCTTATCCAGTAATGATACCAGGCCCTCCTCACTGCTGCCGCCATCGCTGCCGCTGTCACTCCCCCAAACTCATTTGCCCTTGTTGACGTCCACTCTGTACACCTCACTTGGCCTCACTGTGTACCCCTCAGGCTGCTCCATCAAGATTGGTGCTTGCATCAGTGCATTCAGGTATGCGCTTGTGTAATCAATCTGCCACATCTCATAGTCAAGAGACATTCCCATGGCAAGGTTCATCCTGAGCAATTTGTACTTCACCACCAATGCATACGTGGCAAAGTAATCAACCCCCAGGATCTGCGAGAAGCCCTTTGCCACCAGCCTTGCCTTCCGTGCAATGACCCTCCCATTCACATTGTACTTCAATGCATAAGTCCACCTGTTCTTCATTGTCCTTGCCCCCTCCAGCCTCTGCACTAACCGCCAGAGCTTCCATTCCCTCATCCTCTCCATCTCTTTGTCCAATGGCTCCTTCCACAGGTCAGGTCAGGTCATCACCTCCAAGAATGATCTGGGGATCCAAA
>JAGDQM010025317.1:0-22867 GCA_017580835.1 Termitomyces bulborhizus | reverse complement strand
TGTCTGTTATATCTAATATACTTTGGATCCCCCTCTGCCAGTTGCGTGAGTTCCACAGCTCCCTGAGGTCGCCCTTATAAGCCCTACTTGCTACCAGTTCTGACAGGGAGTTCCAAGATAGGAACTCCCAAGATGATTCTGCTGCATCCTCAAATGTGTCATCTCCAGAGGCTTCCCAAGCCTCTCCTAACTCTCCAGTACTAGCAAGCAATATAGCTTCCAAAGTAGCCCCAACCTCCCCACCAGGCAATATGGCACCCAGTGGAGCTGTGGCCAATGCTGCAGCTTCCAAACCTCTGGCACCTGCAATAGACCCACCTGTCAAGGCTGCCTCTGCCACTACAGCCAACAATGGTGGAATGGTAGGATGAGATGGTTACTAATCAAGGAGATATTGGGGAGCCAATGCATGTTGAGGGACTATAGTATCCCCTCATAAGAATCATTGCTAATCACTACTCTTAATCCTACAGCATTTTCAACAAAAGAGTTACTAATTGCACTCCAGTATTCTGCTCTGGGATGGAATGCTAGTTCCCAACCCCTATAATCATCCAGCTCCTGGTGAGTATTTTTGTGATGAGACCTTGAGGGTCTCAAGAGAGGGAGATGTAACAAGGCCACTCATTACCCTAACAAAAGTATCATAATATTAATTATTATATGACATAATAATTACAACACATATATACACACACACATATATATATAGAGAGAGAGGTTACAATTATATAACCTCAATAGCTTTATTTTGCATACTATAGGCAGACCCAATCAATAGGTTCTGACTTACAGATTGTGCAAGTGAGGCTACATAGTGCACAGCATTACATTTTCTTTAAGAAATTTTTTTGTGTTTCCTAAAGAGTGAGACAAACTTATTGTGTTCCTAAAAAAAGTGAGAAAAATTATATGTGTTTCTTGAAAACTAGAAAGCAAAAAAAATTACCCAAGTAAAAGTTGTAAGAAATATCATAAGTGTTTACCAAGAAATACAAGAAGGTGAACATATGTATCATTCTTCCTGAGAAAAAATTATAGAAGATGATTATTCTTTCTTATCTGTATCTCAGGAAAAACTCAAAGAAAATTTATTGTGTTACAGAATAATAACATTCACTATTCTTTCTCTATAAATTCATTTTATGTGAAACTTGAGAAAAACTTATCAGAAATTACATGACATGTTTCTAACATGTTTTTCTCAAGAAAAATCTGCTTTTCCTGCAGTGAGTACCAAACAATATACAATTGGACAACAAAATACCAAGCATCATGCGCATGAGCAACCCCAACCACCACTAGCCCAACCAAGCCTCTCTAACATATGCTGGGACTTGTGTTTGATGAGCTTGGAACTATCAATTTCAGTTCAAACCTAGATGACCTTTGAATTGCTGCCCAGCTTACTGAGGACCTCCATACTGCAATCTTAGCAATATGTCCATTGAGGATATCAAGCATCTATTTAAAGCCCCTTCCGATTCATTAGATGAATTCAATGATTGGCACTTTCTAAAAGCGCTGAAAACAATTCTTGCTACCACAAATGCATCTTAGCAGACATACAAGGAGGTCTGAACAGGTCACCAAGTTTGCTAATCAGAAAACCCATATCTCTCATACTAGCAGATATACCAAGTCAAACTACTTACTGGGGTGATTCCCATTATGCATGACATGTGTACCAGATCCTGCATAGGGTTGTTTACAGGCCAATTTGATTCACTTGATGCCTGCCCTACGTGCTCTGAGCTATGCTACCATAATAGAACGAAAGAACTACATCGCCAGTGCCCAACCATTCCTATCAAGGTCCCATCCCACTATAATGAGAAGAAGACTTGAAGCCGATAGGTTTGCTCTGACCAGTTTTTGGAATATGTCAATTGGTTCAGGTTCCTTTCAACAAAAGTTGAAACAGCACCAGAAACAAAATTGCGCTTGAAGGGCAGAGGAAAGCAGCACAGAAGAGAAGCAAACTCTTACTCTAGCCACAAACATGATCACAGCAGAAAAGACAACGAGATCATACAAGGGAATGTAAGTGGAGTCATGCAACAGCATCAACATGGTTTGTCAGTAGTGTGCGTCGGTGCGGGAAGCAGACTGAGGCTGTCCCATCCATAGAGAGTACCTATCAAAAGCCGTTCAAGGTCTGTGCCTAGATGTGGAGTAGAAAACTGGAATACATTTGTTTCCTCATACATCATATAACCCGGATTTTACCTTTGTTTCCCAAACGCTACCTTGCTCTGAATGAAGGCGCTAGAGAATGCGAGCAGACCCTTACCAAGTGTAGAAGAATCAACATGAAAGAAACACTTACATTGACGGGGATGTCAAAGTTACACAGTGCATTCAGGACGCCCTAAAGCCATCGCGTAAGATGCTGGGAGATAGCCGTAAGAGTAGACCATACTATGCCTGTCCATCCCTCGAGTTCAGTCACTTTGTTTGGAGTTATGAAGGCCTGAGATGTGCGAGAGGCAAAGACCATGTGCACGGCTGCAGCCCTTATGGCCGTCTCTGGTGACGCAAGTTTGAGAGAGGTAGACGGAACAATCGGTGAAGGCGGCGATGCAACCGGCTCTACGGGTTCTGCTGTCAACGGGGGCTCCTGTACCTTGTGGTTGCTTCGTCTGCCCCTCCAACATACCGCAAGATGGAATAAATGGAAAGTCTCCATCTGTAGCGTACACGATGCATCTTGAAGGTCTCAGCATTAAGTGGATACGTGACACACCTCCAATGTCATCAGTCCAGGTGTTGAAGCTTGCAGTTTCTCTATTAAATCCTCATTATGGTCCGGGAAGGAAGTGTGTCTTCCCTGCGAAGAGTAGAAGCTGAAAAAATGGGGGAGGGGAATCTAAGTAATGATGGGTTAAAGGCGGATACTGAGGCAAACCTATCGGCGGAGGCGTTTACGGTCCCTGCCAAAATTTCCGTGTCCAGTCTAGCAGGTCTTGCTATGGCTAGAGCCTTCTGAAGCTAGTGTAGAGTGTAAATATGTAATAGGCCATTCAGTCAGCAGCATCGACTGACCTCATTATACAAAGCTACATCAGCATGGGCCTGAACGAGATTAGCACAAGAGAAAGAACCAAGAGACAGTTCCCACCGGCCTACTGATCCTGTAGGGAGGCTCAAGGGAGTCTGCAGAACCGAAGTCGAAGTCCACATTTCGAGTCACAGCCACACTTGCTCTCGGTATTACGACAGTTCCAACTGGCACATCGATGAGAGCCCCACAAGATCCAAGTCTCTTGTAAAGTGGCGTTTCAGGGCTGTGCACAAGGGCTAACCCTATATAAACTGACCTAACGACAACCATATCACCGCTCAAGCATTCTCGTACTTCACGTATAAAGAAGTCCATGTTCGCACTTCCCATGCCAATGCTGATAACAGACACTGGGACATTCTTGAATCTGCCAGTGATCGTAAGAAATCCTCTTTCCGAGAATAAAATAAACGATTCGAGTTCTTTGTCAAAGGAAGCAGCTATAGCTCGGGCTCGGGATGGAGAGCCGACAGTAACCTTTTGGATTGAAGATCGTAGAGATAGCATATGAAAAGTCTATCAGTTGCACTTACTATGCGATTAGCGACTTCTCCAGCACGCAACCCTAAATGATACACACGTTGATCTGCTGTTCGAGGGAAATCTATACACCACACAGCCAAAAGATTGGAAAATCGTTATTTATCCTAGTAGATAGACCTACTGGCATCTGTGAGAGTATCCTTCATAATGGGGAAAGTTTAAGAAAATTTATAAAGTATTCGGAATTTGTGAGGATCAAGATTTCAACGTTCCCAAAACATGTCAACGGTCAAATCTGTCACGGATAGTTCCGGCTGATCCATGACAAACACGTGGATCTACGCGTGACAAGTGATTAGGAAAAGGGCTGTTTCTATCGAGGTCTCTCAGTGTTATATGACCCTAAGGCAGCCCACACGGTTAGTCCCATGAGCCGAAGCCCAAACATGGAATTTGCTATCACCTAGTGCCTGGTATTTTTTTAAGTACTTTGGCTGAATTTAAAAATAAATTCCGGCCACGGAACAGTCTCCTCAAAATGCAGAAAAACTGCAGGAAACAATTCTCCATAGCCCGTAATCTCCGCATCCTAGCCAAATTTCTGTTTAAAATCCAACCGACAAAATCTATAAACAATAGCCTCATTTAGCTCTAAAATGCTCACAAGATGACATCCTCTCCGAGTTACACTATATTAGGACTTGACCATAATCAAGGAAGATCCAGGGGTCACTAGGTCTACCAGACGACTGGTTTTCATTGTTCTTTCACTGTTGCAAATGCCTTCCTCCATTGTGGATCCTGTACTGAGCGTGCACTTTCCATGTTTTTGATATTTATACTCACAGAACGGGGATGAGAGCTCACTCATTCAGCTTATCTCCTCCGTAGAATCTTTGATCTATCGTCGTCCAAATCTGAAAAGGTCTTCGTAGGTGTACTCCGACCTGACATTCTTCCGATTTTTGTTGCTTGTAACCGAAATGTGGCTTATTTACGACGTTGAACGTTGCTACTTACAGTTGATTTTGAATTGATAGCAAAAGTAGGCGAATACGTCTTCATACCCAACAAAGATCTACCAATATGGTTACCGCAAAAGTGAACATGAGTGATTGACCATGTAGCGCTCGAAGCTTCTGGACTTTTGATTGATGTTGGTTGCATGCATACTCTTTCATAACTTTGTAGCTATCTCCAGCGGACGCTATAGAGGGGCCTGAATCCCTGACCATATCATGACGCGCGTTCCACATAAGTATGATCGCACGGTCGTATCGCGAAAATTTTCGATCATAGACCACGTTGAGATGGAGCTCCTCAGGAGTTCACGGTCAGGGTGTTAATCAACGGTCCGATATGCTAGACGAATCTGGTAGATTGCCGAGAACAAACAGGGAAGCCCGAGTCGCTCGGACCCGACGTTTCACAGCATCACCCACGAACCAATCTCTCCTCGCACGTCGAGATATCCACACGGAGCCAGGCAAAAGTTTGATGAGGTAGGAACGACAACTGCAACTGACAGGTTGCCAGGTCGTTGATGGGTATGCCTCGTCTCTTTTGGCCCTTACGAATGACGATATCCCACTACGTCGATGGTTGAAACTTGAGCGCTCAAGACCGTTTATATTTGTCCGCAATGACTTCCATATTCGCGTAGTCAGAAAATGTCTCTGTCACTCCCAAAAAGGAATGTATTTGTCGTTGTTTATTGAAGGCGGTGTGGTGTGTTTTCGGAAATGGCTAGTTTTTATGGCTCACAACTCCACGCCACAGTTTTTTAGAAAACCGGCAGTCGGACTGAAAATTTGGTAGGCGACCTCCTTTGAAAACAACAATATAGTCTCTTTTAGGTGGCTCCGGTTGATGAGTGCTAGTTGAGGAGTCTTTTGTTCGGACCTAGCCGTATCTGGAACCCAATGTTCCGGTTTGTCGTCAAAAAAGGGAAGCTGCTTGATCTGGGCTGGGGAACACGAAGCTTCGAAGACCTGAACTTTTGGCGCGTGCCTGGTGTACCCTGTGTCGCAAGGGTTGATCAAGCGATGTCAATGAGCTCCGCGAACCAGATTTACTCGACGATCAAATTGGGCTGTTTACCTCTTCCTGAGATAACATGTCAATGACTTCGTGGTTGTGCACAAAGGGGGTACCCGTGGCTTAACTAACGGTAACGAACATTTACAAGTGTCTTCAAGTTGCATCCGCCTTTCGTTCCGCCGTCGATCTGAGACTCGCACCTAGTCCGATCACAAACGATACAATTTGAGCGAGGCTGAGATTCACTCCACATCAAATCTTTCTGTCTTCCTCTCCGTCATATCTTCTTCAATCTTCGCTCCCTTCGCTGATGAGCAGCGCTGGTTTTAATACTACAACACGAGCACATGTGCCGGTACCCTCATCCCTCTGCGATCCGGGCAGGCACGAGGGACAGGATGAACGAGACTCTATCTCTAGTTCAGATGATGGGAATTACATCTACCATGAATCTGCGAAGGGTGATTTTGACCCCGATGGTAAGTGTCTCAGCAGAACAATCTGTGCGCACGCTTAGCACCAGTTGAACACGGTTCCGTTCAGAAGACTACACGGCATTGACCACGCAGACGTTGAACACAGACGGTACTCCCAAACGCCCCATGAACGCCTTCATGATATTCGCACGGAAGCGTCGACCACAGGTCTCTGCCGAAAATCAAGCGATGCGCACTGGGGAGATCAGCAAGATACTCAGCAGGGAATGGAACAACATGGAGACAGCGAGTAAATTTTCTGAGGTTCACCAGCTCATGTCTAACCAAGTTTTAGTCACAAAAACAATTCTATCAGGAGCAGGCTCGATTACTCAAGGATAGTTTTAATCTGAAGTATCCAGACTACGTCTACCGGCGGCGACCGAATAATACTCGGAGGAAGCGCAAACCGGATGCACCTGGTCAGCGTCCACCTGACAACCATCCGTCGTTCGGCGAGGACGGAGGATTCGATGACCCAGGAGATTCTCCGACGGAAAGGGAAGACTTTTACCCTTCGGAAGTGGTACCAGACATCCATCGGACTCCTCTCGGTCACGACATGCACCTAAACGACCATTCTAAGCTTCGCCATTCAATCACTCGCGCTTCCCCTTACCCCTACCCATCACTCGACGCTCGTTCCTCCACCGGCCATGACTCTCACTTCTTATACGAATCTGTCGTCAGTGGAGATCACGTTCTTCAGGATGAGTCCCTAGAACAGTCTATGCACTTATCGTACGTCTCGGCTCAAGGCCACGGTCGGGCACAAACGCAGTCTATGCTGATTTTCCCTCAAAATTCTCTCAATAATGACGGAAATTGGAATCCATCAACACGCTCTTCGTCATGGCTTGGTCCGGAACCTCAGGGCCGTAACTTGTCTCTCTCTACTCTAAAGACTCATCGATCGGCCCAGTCGCCCGGAAATCCACTCTCTCCACCGCCTCTCATAATGCCAACTCTAAGCTCGCCATTCTTCCCCAACAACCCTCCGCAGCAACTTTCTCCACCCATCCTTACCCACTCCATTTCACCGTCTTCCTACAGTTCAAGCCATATGCCAAGCCCGATCTTGATAGGCAGAGAATTTGGTCAGCACGACGTCTCTGTCTCTTCAATAGTCCCCAATACTGGCCAACCTTACTCAGACGCAGAGCGCAGTATCAATGGACTAATGTATGCTCCTGGTTCTCAGCGCCAGTCGGGAGGATCACGCGGCCTTCCCCTTATCTCAGACTATTCGCAACTAGGATTAGAATCACAAACCGCCTTTCCCCCACACTCAAATCTAGGTAACCAGCAAGGGTACTGGCCAAAAGATTGAATTTATTTTTATTCGCAGTTGTTTTTGTGGGCGCAAGATTTAATTAATATCTGCTTTAATCGTTGTTTTCACTTCGCTCTACACTGCTATCGGACAATCTTTGCAACTTGTATCATAGTTGTATCCTTTACTTTTCGACGTCCATGTACATAATTGAATCGGAACGATTTCAATCCGGTTATCAGGCATTTTGAGACTCTGCCGAAGGTCTCAGATCAAATCAGATCTTTGAACAAATCGAAAGGTCTCGGGCAGATTAAAAATCATCGAGGGACGGCTCATAGAATAGCACTGTTTCGCGGATTAAATAACGCTTTGCTAAAACTGGCGCGGACGCAACTACAAGCCAAGAGTTGGAACATTCTGCCCGATCTCTCGTACATTCAGGTTCGAAACCGTGTTCCGCAAGTTCTCGCAGTATCGATCTTCCGCCCATTTTCCTGTGGTTCAAACAATACTTTTTCCGACACTTTGCTTGTTTTGGGTATTTTTTCTACCTGCAACCATACTTCCACGCGCCCAGCCAGTTTCCCGTGCACGTATCACGTGGTATATGTTAGTTCGGGAAGGTTGGCCCCGGGTTTACAGTGTTACGGGCTCTGTAAGCTTCCTCTTTCCTAGTCATTGCTACCCATGTCCCCTTCACCTTACGTGGTCCCCTATGTTGATTCTACAGCTATCTTCAAGGTTGATATTTTCCAGGGAAAGGTCCTTTTCTGCACAGGGGGCGGCTCTGGGATATGTCGAGGGATGACAGAAGCAGTGGTGAGTGACGCGGATCGTGAGTTGTCTTACATGTGCTGAGTTTCAGATGCGCCACGGAGCGGATGCTGTGATAGTCGGGCGCAAGTGAGTTCATTATATACATCCCCCTTCTCGCCGAATCTACTCTGACTACCACCATGAAACAACAGGCTTGACAGGCTGACACAGACCGCGAAGGAACTATCCGAGGCTACTGGGCGTAAATGTCTCCCTGCCCAGGCAGATGTACGCGATCCTAAGACTCTGCGGGAGGCGGTGCGTAAAACCATCGAGGCTTTCGGGAAGATTGATTTCGTCATTTGTGGTAGGTTCTCTTCCATGATTAAATCATCAGGACCTTCTGATCTTCTTGAAATCTTTCGTAGGTGCTGCTGGGAATTTTCTTGCGCCGATTTCTGGGCTTTCCGAAAACGCTTTTCGCACTGTTGTTGAAATTGATACAGTAAGGCACTTCATAATGAATATGAATCTTCACTTCTTCATGAATTATACAAAAAGCTCGGCACATTTAACACGGTTAAAGCAACGTTACCTTATGTTAGGGCCTCCAAAGGGTCCTATATTCACGTCAGCGCAACTCTTCACTATAAGGGTATGGTACTCTCGGATCCTTCATTAAAACCTGACGTAAAACAATCACTTTTCACTTTGCAGGAACGCCTTTTCAAGGGCATGTTTCGGCTGCAAAGGCAGGCGTTGATGCCCTATCTGCCGTCATAGCTGTTGAAGAGGGTCCTCATGGAGTTCGGTCAAACGTTATAGCTCCCGGCCCAATCAGTAATACTGAAGGCATGGACAGACTTTCTCTCAAGTCTGGAGGAAAATATGACCCCGTATACCCTTCTGGACGCATGGGACATATTCAAGACGTAGCAAATGCCACTATATTTTTCTTCAGTGATGCTGCTGCCTACATCACCGGCCAGGTGTTACCCGTGGACGGTGGTTATGAACACTTGAGGTCGACAATGGTGCCTTATCCACAGTCGATCCTTGACCCGGCAAGCATTGCACACATGATCAAACCGAGATTGTAATATGTTAGGATATGCAGCGTATTAATGTCCTGATCTTATACCCTACCTTGACCCACGTCCTTTGTGTCACCAACATCGAAAATGATGATTCAGGTTCTGATTGGGTCCAGGTCCTTCCCCTTACTTCTTGACCTTTGGATCTCTGAATCTCTGGATCTTCTTCGCTTCACTATGTACATACTGATACCGGTGACAAGGTGACCCCGGACTCACAACACGAGATTGATGCTGTCACCATCTGGCCTGCTGGACAGTAGGGAAACATTGACCAGGGCCGGTCTGGAAAAATGCGATCATTCTATTAATATTGGGGAGGATGAACACCAAGCAGGACCGAACATGATGCATTTTAATGGACTGCCATGACTTGATGCGTATTGCAACTTGTAGAAGATGGCATTGGATGAGAGAGGAACGCATGCCGGCAGATGGGAGCCATAATAGGAGGACATTTCAGGGCAGACAGATGAGTGAAGCTTTAGAGATAACAATCCCTTACGATATCCCAGATACTCGGGTACACCCTGATGCATCTGCTTATGTATAAATCCTGAGTCTTCACAGCACTTGTGATGGCACGAGGGTAATATGAGGGACTCCGAACTACATACCAATGACCGTCTCCATGCGACACGACTGAAGAAGTCCAATCAACGGAGATTCGGTCATATTGTCCAGTGTGAAAGCGGTTTTTATTTGCATGAGCTCAACGCCATTGTCCATAACTATCTTACGCAGGGGAATGATGCGATGTTGACACAGAAGCTTACTAGGACCATGCACTTCTGTTACAGTGATCAAAAACATGACATGATCGTACGATATGACAGTCCGTCGTCGGAGATGTGATCAAGTTCACGGGGAAGCGAAGAAGTGAACTCAAATAGGTAATAGGGATACACATCATGTCAAAGCTCGACACTTGCCACCCAACAAAAGTGACCACAACCAGCAGCACACGGATGTCCAGCTATTCTGCCCAGATGGGTAGTTTGCTGTGGGCTTGTCTCGGCTGAATCCGTCGTACTGATGTTGGAAACAATATCGTCGTCCATACACCCCGAAGAGCTTCCCTTTCTGTCAGACCCTGACCCTGTGGTCACGTTGTGCATCACGGATTCTGGCATGTCCACCATCGGCCGGTGAAAGTAGTACTCCTGGTAGCATGCCTGATGACCACCATGACAGCAGACGGAGCACTGAAAAAGCATAGCTCGGACTGGAAGGCGGCTAAGTAGAATGACAGGTGAATGAGATAAGAATTTTTTGAGATTGGATCTTACCAGATAGCGCATGTGATAGCGGAAGTTTTACAAGTCGAGCAATAAGAATAACCACCCTTAACTAATTGTCCTAGGATAGCCGAACCAGCAGGGACCATCGCCTTTTTACACCGCCCGCAGGAAGTGTATATGGTTGTGTCTATCTGTAAGAGTATCAATTTGACTGACCCTCGAGTAAAAGAACCGCCTTACTAGGGTGGTTGTACGGATATCATCCAGGCGACAATACTTGCGAAGATAAGCAGAACAAGCATACAAACGACGTCTTGTCAAAAGATCTATCGACCAATCAATCAATATCTAGTCATCAAAGAATCTACAAACCAATGTATGACTCAAGAAAGCGACTTGCTCTTCGCTTTGAAATCCTGAGCTCGTTCGGGGCAATAATGGACAACATAGCACACATTTGGATATCTCCCTGAATGTTATCAGGTTTTCGATAGAAATGTATGCAATGAGACTCTTACCTCGTCCGCATATTTCTCTAAAGCTTCCCGTAGTGCCGTCCAAGCCACATTGCGCAACCTCTTCTCGTCATCGCTAACAATCTTGACATGCCGCTCGGTGAGATTCACTGGATCGATCTTGTCGCTTTCCGGATTATTTACAGCACTTGATTGACCAGTGACAAACGCCGATCCCCTGCGACTTTGAGGAGCGATTCGTATATCACGAATGGTTTCTTCTTGTCTCAGTCCACCGCCACTTTCTTGGACAGGCGCTTCAATAGCGAGGACAGTACGAACGCTGCTGTACGAGTCCTTACGTGACAAGGGCGTAGGAGGCGCCGCGGATGACCCAGCAGTCGAGCTGCGGCTACGGGAGTGCATCAACGAAGAATGACGCCTTGCCGAACGAGTGACCGATTTCGAGGCCTTGCGCTTGCGAAAGAAAGTGAGTTCTGGGGAGTCGGTGTCCGTCGACCCCGGCGAGGGTGACGAGGAATCGTCCTCATCTTCGCTTTGATCTCGGCCGTCTCTTTCGTCCTCTGTCCACTGATGTTTTCCAGCCACGCGTGATAGAGGACTTGGCACAAGAGCATTTCTAAGCGGCAGAAACCCCGGAGATACCAATTGTTGAAAACCAGAATCGTCACCGCTCGACTGATGACGCGTACCAGGTTCCGCATCGCTCTCCTCCGCTGACGAAGAATCAGAGTCATCGAGCGCGCCTTCACCCACATGCCGCAGGTTGGATTTATCCGCGGGACTGAGACTATGAGGGCTTGGAACGGAGATTGAAGGACGCCGTAACATGGATATCGAGGGACGTCGGGAGAAGTCGGAATCAACGTTTCTAGTGCCAGAGAAGAGTGAAGGACGGCGAGGAGTCATTGATGGAGGTGGTGGAAGAGCCATCGGCATTTGACGTGGCGAGGAGGAATTTGACGAGGCTGGCGTAATTTTGCGGGATGTGGAGGTCGATACACTATGCGACGTTACGACAGAAGGATGGTTGGGGCTTGCCTTTCTGTATTGGGAGGCCGTGCTGGCGGAAGCAGGAAATGTGTACAAACTAGAGGGGACAGCTGGGGACACGACGGTTTGGGGAGCGGGCTGTACAGAACTCGCTTTGAGGGTCAACGATGTGGTCGGTGTCAAGTCAGCCAACGATGCACCAAGCAACAGCCAAGTCTGAGCTAGTTCCTCCCGACGGGCGTGGAAAGCGACCTAGATTGGGTTAGTTGTGAACCGGTGTCACAAGTACAACTTACGCGAGCGTTGACTGCACATATCGTAGGACGATCTTCACCGATAAAGACGTAACCCCGGGCAAGCCGGTTGAAGGCCTCCATATCGTTAGCCAATCTAGGATTAAAGGTACCTACGTCCTGCGATAGAGGTACATAACAACTGTCACCAAGGGTCTTCACTTTGATGCGCCATTTCTCCGCAAGCACTCGACGGTCAGCGGGGCTATGAATGGTTTCAGCTTCAGTCAAACGACATGACCAAAAGATCCGTACATATCGTCATAGGGAACCTGCCACTCTGTCTCCGTGTCAGTGGCAAAGGTCAAGGACCCTGAGGAATCCCAAGTTGTGGCGGTGGTTGAGATAGCATCTAGGGGTTTAATACAATTGCGTAAGTCAACTTGTGCAAAGGTTCCAGATGCACTCTGCGTCCAAATCGCATTGGGAGTGCTGAAAGCAAGGTCTTACGAGAGTCATCAGGCGGTGCCTCTTGACCCGAGATAGATGTCCGACCGACCTGTTACACTGCCTTCTATGGCTGAACCCGTCACCAACCATTTTGCTATCCAGCCCCTTCGTACATCCCAGATTTCTACGGCGTCCCCACCGACCGACGATTTATTGTCCATAATGTGCTTCTCACTTTCACCTCCGCTTGTACCGACAGAGCTGTTCTGTCCAAGGTCGGCGTTAGATCCGGAAGAAAACTCCGCATTAGAGACAACTGCAAGTTCACACTCGTGCGATGGTCGCCAGGCGACGCGCCGTACAGGGAAAGAGGGATGCAGCGTGTACGTAGGCTTACTCGGAATGCGTGTACCACCTTGGGCGGTGAGGTCCCAGACCTTGACACAACGGTCAAGTCCGCCACTTACGAACCAGCCCATCCCATTGCCTGTTGATTCGCTTATAGAAGAGGCTGTTGTCAGGCTTGCAGAGGCCTGTGAGTTGCGATTGCACCAAGCGAGGCTAGTGACCGAGGCCGTATGTGCGACTGGCAAGCGATCCAGTAAGCCGCGTTGACCCATCTTGAGATCCCACCGATATATACTACCATTGTCAAGTCCGACAATGGTATGAAGAGGCTGCCAATTACTGGGAGAGAAGGCGACGCTGCGCACGGAGGTTGGGTGATGAACTTTGACTACAGAACGCGTCATATCTCGCAAATCCTAGCATTAGCAGATCGTGAGTAGACGTTCAATAAAGTTCGGGGCGCAGAAGCAGCTATTAGATTGAATTTTCTTTGTCATCTCGAAGAAATGAGACGACATTTTTACGTGTGCCTAACACTAGTATTTCATGGAACGATGATGTTGATTTGTGTAGCCTTGATCGAGAATGCCGATAGAAGGAGAAGCTGGCAACAGGGTACTCACCCAAACTCGCATATCACCGTCAGCGGAACCCGTTATGCAGTAGTGATGGACAATATGGGACACAGACACCGCATTGATGGAACGTGGGTGATCTTTAGATCTTCGCTCTGAACTCAGTCAGTATTTTCAAGCTCGAGTGAATAGATAGCGTACCATACTTGCTAGGACCGGCCTTATTGATATCCCACATGATAAGCTCACCGTTTCGTGCGCTGGTCAATATTTTGTTCTTAAAGACTGTTCATACCCGATATCAATGGTAATAACGTTTTGAGTCTGGTCAAATCAACCTACCACCTCGTCCCCATGCTACATCTGTACTGGCACTATCAATCTTAAGACCGCTTCCATCCCATAAATTTCTTGACGCGTCAATACGATACCCCCCTCGTCCGACGGATGACTTATGTCCGGGATAAGATCTTGAACCGTCTGAAACATACATGATTCTCAGTGCTTGACGTATGTCAAATTGATTGAGAATTGAGCGCGCATAAAAAACTGACATTCCTTGCCAGTCACCGCACACTTCGCTCCATCCTCGCTTTTCGATATTGCACCGCCCCCACCAGGCGTTGCCCGGGGAAAGCGAACACTTTTGGTTGGTCCAGAGATCCCATAGCTCCTAGAGTCGACATATATACTTGGTAGATCTAACGATGGCTGCAAGGCAAGATAGGGTTGCATAGGACAGACATATATACCGTGGTTCGAGGGCTGAGAACAATCTGAGCGCGTATACTCTTGTTTGCGCTTGACAACACCTACAAAGTAGAACCATCCTTGACCTTGAATATTTCTTTCTTCCCTTCCCTTCTGAACTTGGGACGAAATCATTATACTGGCATACTTGATGCGAGAAATGGCTCTAAATATCCAACAGTCAATGATATGCTTACAATGTGTTGTAAGCCAAAATTGCTACCCACTATCAGTCTCGCTGTTACGTTTTTGAATCGACCAATTTCGCAATTAGAACTGATTGTTCATAGCCTAACTTGCTGTATCCGTTTCAAACTCGTCCTCTCCGAGGGACTAATAGACGAAACATTCGTATCTGCACAAGGATTGATCAATTAACACCAAACTCACGTCAAACAATCTATATACTCAGTGAAAACGTCTGAAGCGACATCTATGAACGGCCTCTGAAAATTACGGATGTATGATCACAAGCCTTTGAATTCACCGTATTACCAGGCACGGTTTTGCTGTGAGAACATTTAGCATGAAAAGGTGATATAGTATCTGTTTCTGAGCGCTGTCTTCCCTTGCTTCTTTTGTTCAACTTTAATGGCCGCGCGATCTCTTGTCTGTCTCCACGATCCGCTAACTACCCAGACGTGCTACCTCAGGTAACAGAACCTTGCACAGCGAAGCGAGTCATAGAGACCAGCGTCATTGGCAGTGGACCCACGGCCACCATCGTTTCTGTGAGGAGCTGGTGTGTGTGTGAGAGATGGCAGGCATTTAAGGGTGTATGTCATTGATACTCCACAACCAGTTTTTCCAGGTCGGAGCTGGACCGTACTTGAATGACGATGGAGGGACAAGTAAATAGGATATTCTGGTTCCCTTTCTGGTGGGTCTTCGAGCTAGTACTTTCCGGAAAGACGTTTAAGGAAGGATTCAAGTGACTTGTCCGTTGAGCTGTCAAAACTACTCTATACCTTTTAGTCGCATTCATGGCATCTATCAAGAACTCGGCCTACTACAAAAGCAATATGGCGCGCGCCATTCTAATCGAGGGATCGAAGAGTTCATGGCACAAGAGCACTATTGATGCATGCTGGTTGATCCATATATGCGTTCAACTATCCCATTTACACTCAGGCTGTGCGCTTCTTGCTTGCTGCTCTAATCCCCTGGGCCCCGGCGGGACTGGAAGCCTAAAGTGTAAGAGTTTCTTCCCTACTGAAGACCCATTCAAAAGATGCATAGACATCTTCTGGAAGCTACTGATTTTCCGAGTGCTTCATCATGTCCGTTTGAATTGAAAGATCCGTTAAGTTTCTGAT
This sequence comes from Termitomyces bulborhizus, assembly GCA_017580835.1. Taxonomy (NCBI): domain Eukaryota; kingdom Fungi; phylum Basidiomycota; class Agaricomycetes; order Agaricales; family Lyophyllaceae; genus Termitomyces; species Termitomyces bulborhizus. The sequence continues at coordinate 7,296 of JAGDQM010025317.1, read as the reverse complement.
TATCTGCGGCTATAATTCTTACCTGTGTCCCTAATACTCGACTTAGCAGACTTATATCCACTTCAAATCATCCTTTCTGCTCATTTCGATGTCCCCCCCTCTCTTGTTCCTCTTTCTGGCTTTTTACCTCTCTTTATCTACTTCCTCGCCTTCGTCACCGAAACGCGCCGAATCAAGCATCACAATATCACCCAGCGAAGCGAGCAACAAGACCTTTGACTACATTGTTATAGGCGGCGGTCTCACAGGGACTACAGTTGCTGCGCGTCTCACAGAGAACTCAGGGATAAGCGTGTTGGTTATCGAGGCAGGGGCGGACGATAGGAATGATCCAAGGGTGTACGATATCAACTCCTATGGCCAATTTTTTGGGACGAACTTGGACTGGGCTTGGCCTACGACTGAGGGACGAGTGATATCAGGGTCAGTATGTTCCCTTTCAGATGGTCCGAGAGCTGATGATAGGGCGGAACAGAGGAAAGACGTTGGGTGGAGGATGTAAGTAACTTATCCGTTCCGCATTCATTGAACTCATCCCACATTATCACGTTTCTAGCATCAATCAATGGTGCGACGTACACCCGCGGATCTCGAGAACAATACGATGCGTGGTCTACTCTCCTTGAATCGCATGAAAATAACATAGGATGGAACTGGGCTAGTCTTTCGTCCTATATGAAGAAGGTTCCGTTATCCTTCGCCCATCTTCCGCTACTCAAAGCTGATTCTGATCACCAACGCGTACCATTTTTAGTCTGAAGCATTCTCGCCCCCCAATGATGTCCAAGCATCCAAAGGCGCTCAATATATAGAGAGATACCACGGGTACTCTGGGCCAGTGGGCGTAACGTTTCCAGAGCCCAGCGCGATGTACGGTGGACCTCAACAGCCGTATTTTATCAATACTATCCGGAACTTGACGGGCATTCAACGGTTCAAGGATCTAAATGGTGGGACGCCGAACTGTGTCTCCGTTACACCCATCGTGAGTCCTTCTCCGGCCTACCTTTGATATGACACTACCTATCAACAGACCGTTAATGTACACGATCAAGGCCATCGTGCTTCCGCACCGGAAGCCTATTTCACCCCCGTCGAAAACTCACGACCCAACTGGCTTATCCTCACCGAACATTTAGTACGTCCTCCAGCCTCCTCAAAGTATCTTTCTGATCAATCACTCGACAGGCCACCAAAATTGTTTTCTCAGGTACTTCCCTTCCATTAACTGCATCTGGTGTCGAGTTCGCCCCCTCAGCCGGCGGTTCGATGCGATATACTGCCTTCGCGCGGAGGGAGGTGATTGTTGCGGCCGGTGCGATCCAAGTATACCCCTCATTCTCCTCTTCCCGCTTGTTCTTACATTCGAACATTGGTTGACAGACGCCAGCTCTTTTGCAGCTGTCAGGCATCGGCGACTCCGCTCTCCTTAGTCCTCTAGGCATTCAAACGAAGATTGATCTCAAAACTGTAGGGCGGAACCTTCAAGAACAGGTAACTTCCAATCCCTCACCACTTCCTCTGGATTCAGTGTTCACAAATCAGCCCATGAGCATTTTCGGCGCCACAGGCAATGGCTTTGACGTTGGCGGTCGAGGTCCCCCAGACGTCATTGCGTTTCCAAACCTCGCCCAAGTTTTTGGCACTCAGACCAATGCAACAATGCAAAAGATACTTGCGAATATACCGAAATGGGCGAGCTCACAGGTGGAAGCAGGTTTGAGTGAGGAGGCGTTAAAGACAATATTCGAGGTGCAGGCTGATTTGATTGTCAATAAGAATGGTGTGTCCTTGGAATTGGAGGATCTGGGCAGCATATTCTGATAATAAGCGTCCAGCTCCCGTTTCAGAGATCTTCTTCAATACGAACTGGCCCACGTATGCCTTCTTCCCCCCTGATTGAGAATACTGTCCTGACTAAACCGGCTTATAGGGCGGTCGGCATAATCATGTGGACTCTCCTCCCCTTTTCTCGTGGGACTGTCACGATCAAAGTACGTTTTCCTTCCCACTCGAAAGTGATCAAGTAATTCATGCTTGCTGAAATATATACAGAGCCTAGATCCCTTTGTCTACCCCACTATCAAGGTTAATTATCTTGCGATGGACATCGATATGGACATTCAAATCGCCACCGCGCGTCTCTCTCGCAAAATTCTCTCAAGTCCTCCGCTCAGGCTCGTCTTCTGCTTTGCTAGCCTCTTCGCTGCTGAATTCTATGCTAATTTTGTATTTGTATTCGGAAAACATCCAGTAATCTAACAACGGGTGAAAAAATCCCAGGCGACGCTGTACCCGACAACATACAGCGCGGAACAGACTCAGCGTGGAAAGCATGGATACAGGGTAATTACGTCGCCGTTGCCCATCCTGTGGGTACGGCTGCTATGATGCGTCGCGGTCTCGGGGGTCCGTCTGTTTTCTTGTTCTTGGGAATGTGCTCACACCTTAGTCTTTGTGATCGATAGGTGTGGTAGATGGACAGTTGAAGGTGTATGATACAACTAACGTGCGTGTAGTCGATGCGTCGGTTATGCCGATGCAGGTCAGTGCGCATTTGTCCGCAACACTATATGGTGTTGCGGAGAAGGCTGCGGATCTTATCAAGGCGTCTCATGGAGGGATATATAAATGTTAGTCTTAAAGACATGCATTTCATGTCTAGGGACGTTTGCTTGTCGTACATATAAAATTCTGGATTAGATTCTTCTGCCTCTTGTTGCGCTCTTGATGATAACGAAAATGCGACAATATATGTGTTGCGGAGAAGGCTAAGAGTCTCGTCGAATGAGTTTTAAGCGTTCGTCCTCAATAACATGCGTTTCATGTCTCGGGACGTTCACCGGTCTGTCATACGTATTTCCTGTCTCTTGATTAGAGCGACAAAACGTGACACATTATTTTGACAATATTTTGAACGCGGTCAACACCTATATACTATAGAATTTCGCGGACCGCCCCGCAGAAACGAATAACCAACACTAAAAATACAGGTCTAGACGAATTTGGAACCAGAGAATGGAAGTACAGATAGAGAATAGAGGTGGAAGATAAAGCAGAGAAAAATCCTAGTCAAATCACGAATAAATAGCCAAGTATCAACAACAGCAATAGCCGTCGCCGACGAGTCAAGTGGTACCATTGATGTCAGGGAAAGTCTACCCCTCACTGCGTCAAAAGCGTAACTTCTTGAACATCTCAAACCATGTTTCCCCCACATAGTGATGTTGCGGCGGCACAGACATATCAAAAGATCCAGGCATCCGCAGCTCTGGCTCATCTTCCTCTTCGTCTGCTTTCGGCATCAACTCGGGCCTTTGATCTGGACTTTCCCGTATATTTTCCATGTTCTTCAAAGGCACCGCAGTACCGGCATTGGACACAGGCGTAGGCGGACGTTCTTTCTGCACATGTTGGTATTGCTCTTCCGCAACAACCACCAACCCCGGCACAGTCAACATATCCTGCCTCGTCCCCTGCCTCTTGCTCAGGTTCTTCTCCTTCTCCTCAAGAGGCGTAACATCGCTTTTATCGTCCTTCTCTCGCTCAGAAGCAGGAGTAACGACATTCCCGCTTTCCTCATCGTCCGAATCTATCCACCCGCCACTGGTGTTTGTTGAGGTGCGGGATGCGAACGAACTGAAGCGGTTGAGCACACGCGCGGAGGCGATGGCAGCTCTCCAGCGTGCACGAGGATTGAAGTGATCCCGCAGTCCGTCGCTGATGTCGTGCTCCCCTTCGGGCTTGAAGCCTGCTAGCCACTACATGGTCGGTTTAATAAGAGTGGTCACGAAGCTGGCTGGTGAGGCTTACAGGATCTTTGGCGGCTTGGGCGGCGGTGGGGCGTTTGGCGGGGTCTGGATGGAGAAGTCTCTTGATAAAGTCCTTGGCTGTTCATGTTCCACCATGTTGGTGTCAGGATGTAATCATGATTGGTAGAACGCACCTTGGTTGGAAATATTCTTCCAATATCGGTCTTGGAACTCTATATTGGCTTCGGTGGTTTCTCTCTTGAGAATTTTGACGTCGTCAGAGCGGAAGGGAGTATAGCCGCAGAGTAAGACATAGGTTATAATGCTGCAGCTTTGAAGTTAGAAGGCCAGTAGAAGTAACCAGATCACATACCCAGTCGACCACACATCCACCGGTTTTCCGTGTCCCTCCATATTAAGGACTTCAGGGGCAACATATCCAAGACTTCCGGCGAGATTGTGGAGCTGAGGATTGACCTATTGAGGATCATCAGAAGGATGCTCACGTCGAAGGACCATATGTCCCACCGTAATACAGCAATCGCGTCTTGCTCAGTAAATTTACCCTTTGATAAGAGACGTTCAAAAAGTTCTCCACCAATGGCCAGTTCAAAGGTTAAATAGTATTTGCTGCGCGACTCGAACCATTCGTAGAATTTGACCTGAGGAACATTAATAATGGGCGTCGGAATTCAACATGTGATAGATATACTATGTTAGGATGGTTCAGACCCTTTAACACCTCCATTTCGCCCCATACGCTAGCTTCGTTACCCTTGACTTTTTTTTTGGGAATCATTTTGAGTGCCACCTCCTTCACGATTCCGCTTGCCTCGGATGCCGATTGCTTTTTCGCGCTTGAAACGGAAGGTCGGTTGACGGATTTGGCATCACTTCCATTGCTGGCAGCGATCGCGCCGTGTAAAGCGACGTCAATCTGCTCAGGAGGCACATGCCAGCTTGCTTTCTAAAAAAGCGATCGAATCAACCTTTTGTGCGGGGCCGAAGCCCTTGAAACCGGTGAAGCAAAGGCCCCTTCGGCACGTACCACGACTTTCCCAAATGCTCCCTCGCCTAAGAGCTGATGAATCTGATACGATTGCTTCTTCGAGAAACTGGGAGGCTGAGGAAGAAGAGCTTCCGAAAGTGTGAGCTTCATTATGAGTTAGTTTCAGGGCCGATAGGAAAGGCAGATATTGAAGCGTGGGGGACTTTCTCAGCGATATCGATTGTTCGTCTTGAATTTCGGTGTAGAGTGGAAGGGAACAGGAGATTGAGAAATTTGAAGGAGAGAATTCTGAAAGACTGAAATTACATCGCCTATATGTATGTGGTTCGAATTTTGCTGTCCATTACGTAAGGGGGCTGTGTCTAAAACTGACACATGAAATTGGCAACCTGGATACCGCAGGCTGCTTGACAATCACGGTAATTACGACTACTTTATGAGCGATAGTTCAGAAAAGGCTCGGAGGTCATTGAGGAAGTATGTAGGAGACGAATAACGACGCGACGCATCTATCCACGTGACTTGAACAAGCAAGTCACGTATGAAACCATCCAAATGTATCAGAAACAATGTTATAGACACAGACACACACGCAGAGAGAGACACAAGCACAAACACACACAAACACACACATATATATTGGCTGGAGAAATCAAGAAATACATCTTCAAGGCCAAGATAAAGCTCAAGACAACTAACAATCACATCCTTTACCACTATAAATTATCAAGATAGTGGAGTACAAGGTTGAACCAAGCTCTAGACAACTAGCATATCCTTTTCCCCACCTCAAAATCTGCCGCAGCTATGAGGTCCTACATCAGCTGTCTCCAGCGGAGACGGTGTGCTTGACAACAGTCCGCAACGCCTTGTAACGTTAAGGCTCGCAAAGGCAGATTCATCCATCAGGTAGAGAGTTGAAGTCTGGGATGGAAGTTGGGCCGTTTCTGCAAACTCTGTCACGTGAGAGTCGCCCTGATGGTGCAGAGGTTGCGGGAATTCCACTCCTTTGCGACGAAAGTCGCTTCCCGTTTTACCCGAATAACTTCAACAAGAAACTGGATCAATTGCTCAAAAGACTCGTGCTTGAGCAGAGCATCTCCACATACGTCAGAGGAATGAAGCCGAGCATTGTTGGCCTCGGACCTCACAAGGCCCCAGAGAGGGAAGTTCGCTTCGAAGCTCCAAGACACGCTTGAAGTGGTGTCCATGATCCCCAATGCTTCTGTCAACATCAGCATCTGGAGTTACTGCCGCCAAACAGTGGGTACCGGCAGTACTTAGTCTCAGCTTCAGTCTCCAACTGGTGCATGTAATACTCGAGACTACTCTGACTACTGCGAACTGCGTGGTCACGAACTATGTATAAAACCCGAAGAGACATCGCTGTCAAAAGAAAGATAGTCTCCAGCCAAATGGGTCACTAGCGAACTGTGGCTCAGTAACTCGCACCACTGGCATGCTCTTAGATGATTGCGTTCGATCTGCTCTCTTCCGACCCCGTCATATACCTCAGTACAGGTGTAAGCCTTCCCTCGGCACCAATGCCGAGTTCCAGCGGGTCTTCTATCCATTTCAAACAAGGGAGGATACTTCTTTCGTCTGCGTCTGATCATGAGATTCCAACCAGGTTAATTCCCCCTCATTGTAGAACCCTTGAAAGACGGACATCATGCCCCGTGTCTGTCTCAATTTCCGTTAAGAGCTTGATTGTTGGAGAGAATCGGGTTCCGTGGATTTCCCCCGACGTCTTTAGATTGGCGGCATTAGGTGATATTGTTTTGCGACTTCGGTCTTGCTATGTACATTTTCCCACAAGTCTGCTATAAAGTTCGGCTCTTGAAGTCCTTGTCGTCCATCAGGCTCGGAGCACAACTTCTGAGCAATATCGTTTCTGGCCAGGTCTAACTCAGTGATCGCAACTTACTGCACAATGACTTCCTTCCGTACCATTTTCCTGTTTGTTACTGCTGCCCTTACGACTCTTTCCTTGAGTGCACCACTTGCCGCAAGAGAAGAGGTGGAATTGAATCGACGTCGTGAGTGCTCGCTAGCTTGTTCAATCGTTTCGGTCCTTAGTTCATTGCTCCGATTCTATAGTGGACATTGGTAGACTGATGTAGGGGGAATTTAATTTCAAGCTGACCGCATACTCACATGGACTACTGCTTAGGGGCGCTGTTTCGGAAGGCTTAGCAGCCATCTTTGGCGGGCCTGGTGGTCATAAGGCAAAACCTGCAGATGGGAGTAATGGTGGCGATGAGGGAGTTCCTGGAGGTGAGGGAGTTCCTGGAGATGAGGGAGTTCCTGGAGGTGAGGGAGTTCCTGGAGATGAGGGAGTTCCTGGAGGTGAGGGAGTTCCTGGAGGTGAGGGAGTTCCTGGAGATGAGGGAGTTCCTGGAGGTGAGGGAGTTCCTGGAGGTGAGGGAGTTCCTGGAGATGAGGGAGTTCCTGGAGGTGAGGGAGTTCCTGGAGGTGAGGGAGTTCCTGGAGATGAGGGAGTTCCTGGAGGTGAGGGAGTTCCTGGAGGTGAGG
>JAGDQM010025316.1:0-23404 GCA_017580835.1 Termitomyces bulborhizus | reverse complement strand
GCCGATACTCTCCCGATTTTGAAAACGACCAACGGTTGGTCTCAGAACTATGAACCTTATTCCGTCACTGACTCTTTCCTCTTTTGTATATCCTCTTTCCTATCTTGTCCTCCCGTCGAAATCCCTCCCCGCCTAGCCTTTCTTCCTGTTCTCCGCGTCATCTTAGGTTATTCTCAACATCTTCTCTCTTCCCTTCGCCCCCCTTCCATCGGTTGTTTCCCCCTCACTCCTTTTTACAAGTGATATCCTTCTCTTCTTATAGTAGTTACCCCCAACTTCCGCTTTCGCTTCTTTTTCCTGTATAGCCCGCATTTCCCTACCACACCGGAATCATGGGTGCCATCAAGTCACAAAAAAAGCATTATATATGTATGTATAGATACATTGTGTTGTTTTATGTAGTAGAATTGTCATTATAGCGAGAGAATCTATGATAAAAGGTATATATAGAGGTTGTACAAGGCAGAGTATTTAATGAGCCCCAAGATAGTCTCGGATCTGCTTGCGGCGTTCCGCAAGTGTTGCCTGGGCTGGTAGAGCCGGCAGCCCCAATCTATTTGCCCCGTTTCGGCATCTGTCACCTGCAAGAACAAATCTGTCAGGAGTGGATCTATACAAAACATATGCCATACCAGTGAGTCGAATGAGCCTTTCCTTATTACTTGGCATGCCTTGCCTATCAACACCATCAGGGTACCATAGGTCTGTTTGATTGTCGATGGTGTGATTGTGAACACGGATGGGAACCAGGCTCGACCTAATTTTCATAAAGGATCAGCATTTAGAGAGGAGGAAGAGGCATGGTTTCGTACTCATTAGCAACGTCAGCCATCCTCCCTTCAAGGCCGGCCATCCTCCCTTCGAGGCCAGCCATCCTCCCTTCAAGGCCAGCCATCCTCCCTTCAAGGCCGGCCATCCTTCTTTCAAGGCCAGCCATCCTTCTGCCAAGGTCAGCCTGGAGCTCATCCATCCTTCTATCAAGGCCGTTGATTCCATGCAATATAGCTCCAAGCATTTCCTATACAAACAAGGATAAAAAAATTACGGTGACAAGATATATATAATCTTAACTTACTTCAATAGGAAAATTATCTAAATTTTCTATTTCCAGGACGGCCATATTTAGACCATGCGTAGTAAGGCGGAGACCCTCCGACAATACCCGGAAATTAGGTGGTTGACGTTGACGTCGAGGGGCGGGGAAACCGATTGTGGCCTCATTTTCTGGCTTGGGGGGATGAGGTTGGTTGAACATTTGTCGATAATATAGAGCGTATTGTTTTAGTTGAAACGAGAGGTGCGATGGGTGGCTACCGCGATACTGAAGTATATATATATATACACATGTATTCAGGTTAATGCATGTGATAATTGTGGCAGACAGAGTGAGGCTGACCACAAAAATACAAAAATAGGTCGCTGGACATGAGGCTGACACAAAGGCTGCCAGACGAGACTGGCACAAAAATACAAAAACAGGCCGCCCTGTGGCGCACAGGCTACTCGGATGTTGTCCTTGCCATGTTTGTTTAAGAACTGGCATTCAGCCCATATCATGTCAAAAAATTCAACGATACAAGCATCGAATATATATATATATGCACGTGATCTTTGTGGCAGACAGAGTGGGGCTGGCGGCTGGACAAAAATGCAAAAATAGGCCGCCAGATATGAGGCTGACATAAAAATATGGAAAGGGAATTGTGTAATGGTATATTGAGCCCCACAATCACTCGTGATTCATCTCCATAATATTATAGTAGGTATCAATCGACATCATTTGTATTAGTACACAGGGTGGTTTCAAAATTTGGTCCTTATCGCCTCCTCTAGTCATCTCCAAACATAATCTTCAAGTTTTCGATGCTCTCAGGATCAACTCCCTCGCCCCGTGCCCCGCTTCCCCGGAACGCCTCTTTCACGATGGCTGTCTTCCGTTTTTGTATCTGGAGAATACGGCCCTCTATAGTATTAGCCACCTGTCCAATTCTTTCAATTTACAGATCAAAACATAGATGGTTGGAGCGTACAATGAAATGTGTCACGTAGACTGTCTTTCCCTGACCGATCCTGTGAACGCGATCGATCGCTGTCGGATGAAGACAGATTTGTATACAAGCGGTGTTGGTCGATCTAAGAGAATCTACCTTGGTTTTCTATAGCGGCATTCCACCAACAATCCATCTGATTCAAATATTCAGGGGATTCGTGCTAAGAGAACGAATCTGACTCACCATAAATACATGATTAGCAGCTGTCAGCTACAAGAGAACAATCATTCCCAGGATAAATCCTTATAATGTAGATGAACACAAACATTCAATCCCACCCCCCCAGCCTTTAAACTGATGACAAGTATCTTAGGTTTTTCGGACGGAACCCTGAACTCTGCTACTGCAGCGTTCTTCTTGTTTATATCCATAGATCCATCGAAGCGGTGATGGTCATATTTCTCGCGATCTAACGCCACTTGTATGAGGTCCATAAACGATGTGAACTGTGAGAATACGATAGCTCGAAAATGTGGGTCTTGATCTCGGAGACGCTCTAAAAAGTTCAATAATTTCTCTTGCAAGTAAATTTGGAGAAACATACTAAGGCTTTTTAGGAGAGCATATAGTTTGGTCGAGGTTTGGAAGTCGTTGCGGCGAAGTGTCACTTCAGGTTCGGATGTTTGAGAGCTCGATATGGCTGGATTCTTCTTCCGACGTATGACTTCAATAAGATCGTTCGCCTGCGAAATGGTCAGAAGAGATATACAAGATATAATTTAGGGAACCTTAAAAGGCCCTTGTGAGCATGTTGGGCAACGCGACTCTTCGCGCCTCTCTTCACAAGTCGCCAGATGAGCGAGGATGCAATCCCTACAGCTGGTAAAAGTGTAAAAGACGCTCAGCGGCTCTTGTGGAGTATGATCGACCTCACCATTGATGCATACAACCCGAGATAATCATAGGTGTCTCCATCACATCGAGACAAATGGGACATTCTTCTGCTTCTGCATTAGCTAGTTTTGCTAAGACCTCCTCGGCGAAGGTGCTCTTATCGCCACCTTCCTCGACCTTCTCGGCATCAGCAAATCGACTTATCAACTCATTTACATCAATCGACCCATCGCCAGCAGTCGAAAGTGCACATTCATCGTCCTGCGTCAGGACAAGATTGGGATGCAACACGGCTCGTCTCAACCTGATCGAAAAGAATGTCCTTATCAAAATCATTCAAAGGGGCATTCATACAGCGCTAACCTCATTAACATCGCCAGGATGTGGGTATAATTTTTCTTGATAAGACCTTTAGCATCCAGCCGTTCAAAATCTCTTTTCGCAGATATATAGATCTTGTCGTAGATCTTTTTCTCGAGGGGCGAAAACTCCAGCGTCTCTACCACGACCTGATCGAGTAGACGAAGATCAGGACAACGTCATTACTTCATGGAATACTCACCTCCTTCGGAGGTAGTTCCACAATCTTGTTACCGTCAATATCGCGCATGTTCTTTTCACGTCTCAAAAGGACGCTCTCTAGAATGATCTGCACGATTTCAATAGCTTTTGGATCACGCGCCAGGAAAGGGAGCGTAATGAACCTAAAGAGATATATTAATGCATGCAGCGCGAGCTAGAGTCAAGAGACGCACGAACGAAAGAACGCAAAGTCTGACCAAGGCTTGAAATTGAGGAATTTTCTTTCATTGATATTAGTTTGGGAGTATGCTATTGGCGATTAACAGGAACTCACAATAGAGAGTAAAGATCTTCCAGCTTGTTCACGATTGGTGTCCCTTTCATCTCCTCATCAACTACTTTATTCTATCATTAGACAAAATACTTACCTGTGACGGCCCAACGTCTCCGAGCCTGAAGAGCATACACAGCCTTCGCTGTCTTGCTTGTCCTTGACTTGCAAGAATGGGCTTCATCAAGGATAACTCGAAGCCAGTTGACTAGACTAAAACATTAGCAGCAAAACAGGGCGTCAAAGACACACTGACTCTCAAAAACAGGCGATCTACTACTGGAAGATTTTTCCGACCTGGCGTGCTCAGACGCGAGCACCCCATAAGAGGTAATGACAACTTTGATACATGTACTATCGTCGTTCGAATCCTCGATGACAGCTTCCAAGTCGAGTCGATTCTGACCATGCCAAACAAGGACCTTCATGGACCCGGGTTTACTTGACTTCTCAAGCTCTTCCGACCATTGAGCCAACAATGATGTAGGTGCGACTATCAGAGTAGCCGAACTTGGTTTTTGAGGCATACGTTGGACTTCAGGGTGGAAGGCAGCATTGAGTTTGAGTTGACGTGATTTCGTTCCTAGCGGCACCTTCACGTCTTCCTCGGACGAGAGGCAAGCGTTAGTGTGTATGAGCGCAGCGAGCATGATCGTTTTTCCCATGCCCACTGACGAAGATAATGGGAAGTCAGCATCTTGTAAATATTTACAAGATCAGGACTCACTTTCTGTTCAAAAAACGAACGATATGCGTTCAGTTCAACACAGCGGTGAAAAAAGATGTACCGTCACTGTGGTCAAAATTGAGTATTGGGATAGAGATGAAAGCGACAACATACGCAAGAATTCCCCCTTTAAACTTTCTCTCGGATCTAGGGAATTCCAAACTCATCTCACCAGAATATGGGTTCATATAGAATGGTTTCTCGTCGGCAGTCAGATCGATAATGTCTCCATCCATGGCTGGCTTCTCAGGGAAGACATATCTGCCGAAGTGATGTCATCGTTAATTAAAATGTAATGCAACGCTGAGGTACGTACTGCGACCATAATGGGTGCATTGACGAAGACTCGCGAGCACCTATCTTTCCCGATTCAAGCGAATGCATCCATCTATTTGAGATCATTCATCAGAACTTCACAGTTCAAATAAATCTGAATCGACAATCGTACAGAAGGGCTTGCTTTTGGTAGCCTCGCAAAGTCAGTGTGAAAGTTTCGCTTGGTTCCATCATACCCAGCGTACGATCGTTGTTTTGGGCCCTAGACAAGTTATAGATCAGCCAAATCCGAGTATGTGTGTTAGCTCTGTACAAGGTACCTCTTGTAGATGGCATCTAGATCATTCTTGGATAAATCTTCGGCATCATCGACTTCGATTTCTTCATCGTCCCCAACAATCTCTGTGACCTTCTTCGACTTGTGTTTTTCAAGTCTGTGTAGAGCCTCTTCATGGATCCTGGCTGTGTCGTGAGGCGATCTGACATTGGCTCCAGCTTCTGGTTTCAAGCCAATGATATCGAATAATTTCAAAACAGCCTCCTTCCTTTCTCTCAGGGTCCTTGACATGGCAGTGTAAGTACTACAGACGAGATAATCGGTAGATAGACATGTACTTCTCGTCCAATGTCTCTTGACCCTCGTTGAACATGACGACAGGTTCTTCATCGGCATTTGTGATAGTGGGAGGTTTAAACGCGGATTCAAGTATGTAAGCCTGGAGGGTGACGAAGAGGCTCACTCCGGTGGTCAGTTTTTCAGGGCAGTCAGTCATTATACCGCGAAATTCGACAATCCCTGGAAAGACTCTTAGGCTTTGTCATCGTCGATAATGGAACGTACCTAGATCTAACAATTTTGACACCCACCAAGACACGTCTGTGGGTAGGCGACCAAATTCTGAGTTGTGTAACCAGACTTACTCATGAGGGATGAGTGAAAGGGACTAACCCGTACCCTTGCTATTCAACAGACGAACGATGGTATCACTTTTGACTCTTTTTTTGGCTTTGGGCGGTTGAGGCTTAAACATCGCCTTCAGGCCCATCTGCTTCTTCCCGTCGCCTTTCTTCCCCTGTGCACTATTCAATTTACCAGGTCCAACCTTGGTTTCCTCTTGTTCATCGCGGTGGATCTTGACAGGGTCATTTATTTTGATATAGCCCTTTCCAGAAACATTACTCCAAGCGTTAGGCACAAAGATCTCACCCATGTAAGCTGGAAGAAAATTTGGTGGAGCTGCCGATGGTGGAGGCATGGACAGACGATACTTCTTCAAAGGCGGTCCTTGCTCAGCAGGCTTAGCCTGAGGCGTTGGAGACTCTAATTTGACTGGAGTTTCTTTCGGATTCCGTGAGCTTAAACTGCGATGATAAGGAATTGGCGAGGGAAGCCGAATCTCTTCATCCTTGTCATCATCTTGCAGAAAATTTTTACGTTTTTGAGCGGGTGGAGAAGTAACTACAGCTTCATCATCGTCGCTGTCCGGAAGAAAGAGACGTGGAGTTGTGGCAGCTGGGCAGTGGGCCTCTTTCATCGACATATCGTCAGCCTCATCATCCGACCCAGCAAAGAAGAGGCCGTCAGGCGGGCCATCCAGTACATGTTCGTCTTCTGCCATGCGGGAGAGTGGATGAGCCAGGACGCGTTCTGGTCAGACTCATAATTTCATTCGGACGCGTCAAACGCGCTCGGCAAACAAGCACAAACTCGGACAAGAAATCTTGCGCGGCCAGGACATACGTTGATCTACTTTCATTCGTCCGAAATGCAGCGAGCTCTGCCGATGGTACGTCCGATTCACTTCTATTTCATCTTGGTTTTATGCATCGATTGTGCAGCAACCTACTGTTGTCCTCCTAAAGGAGGGCACAGACACATCTCAGGGAACTCCTCAGCTTCTGTCCAACATCTCAGCGTGTCTTGCGATAGCACAGACGCTTTCAACAACCCTTGGTCCGAGAGGGATGGACAAACTTATTGTTTCTGATCGTGGAGAGGCTCAGATCACCAATGATGGCGCGACAATTTTGAAACTACTTGACATTGTTCATCCTGCTGCGCGTACACTCGTCGATATTGCCCGGGCTCAGGATGCTGAAGTTGGTGACGGCACAACGAGCGTAGTGCTGCTTGCCGCACAACTTCTGAAAGAAGTTCGTGGGTATATTGAGGAGGGTGTTAGCTCTCATATCATCATGAAAGGGTTTCGGAAAGCGTCGCATCTGGTGTGTGCGTTGTGTTGAAGCGTGTTTACTCGATTTTCAACGAGATTCCACAGTGTATTGATCATATAAAAGAACTCCAAGTATCTATTGACAAATCAGACTCAGAGTTCGTTCGTCGTTTTTGTATCTGTAACACTAACTAACTTGATCACAGGAAATTCCGCTCACTTCTACTAAAATGTGCTTCGACTTCGATGTCCTCTAAACTCATCCATTCTGAAAAACCCTTCTTTTCCAACATGGTTGTTGACGCCGTCCAGAGTCTAGACCAAGACGATCTCGACGAATCATTGATTGGTGTGAAGAAAGTTGCTGGAGGTGGCATGCAGGATTCTCTTCTCGTGCGAGGAGTCGCATTCAAGAAGACCTTTACATACGCTGGCGCGGAACAACAGCCCAAGTCGTTCAAGAACCCTCTTATTCTCTGCCTCAATGTAGAGCTAGAGTTGAAGGCAGAGAAAGATAATGCCGAAGTCCGAGTAGAGGCCGTTGCTGATTATCAGGCTATTGTTGATGCGGAGTGGGAAATCATTTACAGAAAACTGGAGGCCATTGAAAAAACGGGCGCTAAGGTTGTCCTCAGCAAACTCCCCATCGGAGATCTCGCAACACAGTGGTTCGCTGATCGTGACATCTTCTGCGCTGGGCGTGTTGCAGCAGCAGATCTCCGACGAGTCGTTCAGGCTGTCGGAGGTTCTGTCCAATCCACTTGCTCCGACATTGGCAGAGAGCATCTCGGCACGTGCGGTTCGTTCGAGGAAAGGCAGATTGGTGGCGAACGCTACAATTTGTTTGAAGAGTGTCCCAAGGCTAAGACTTGCACCCTGATTTTGCGTGGTGGTGCCGATCAGTTTATTGAAGAGGTCGAGAGGAGTCTTCACGATGCAATCATGGTTGTCAAACGTGCGGTCAGAAATGGGGAGGTGGTAGCAGGCGGAGGAGCTATTGAGGTACGCTGCATCATCTTACATGACATCTGAGCAACTCTGATATGTGTACTGCATCTCAGATGGAGCTCTCTGCGTATATTCGAAAACACGCATTGTCCATCCCAGGAAAACAACAACTTATCATGATTGCGTTTGCGAAAGCCCTGGAAATTATTCCCCGCCAAATTTGTGACAATGCCGGCCTAGATTCCACGGATATTCTCAACAAGCTTCGTATGAAACACGCAGCTGGGGAGAAATGGTTCGGCGTCGATGTTGATGGTTCTTCCGGCGTACGTGACAATATGGATGCCTTCGTTTGGGAACCCAGTCTCGTCAAAGTAAACGCTATTAGTAGCGCTGCGGAGGCAGCGTGTCTCATTCTCAGTGTCGACGAGACAGTGAGAAATCCTCAGAGCGAACAGGTAAACATCGCGCACTCAGGCTGTGTGTGTAGGCTTCTGACAAACCTTTCTTTGTCAGCCTAATCCTGGACCGAAGGCACCGCCGGGAGCAGCTCAAAGAGCACTTAGAGGGCGAGGACGTGGTCTGCGGTAATAATATATATCTTGCCTGATAACTCATGCATGACGAGAAAATGATCTGGTTTCTCTGGAATAGATATGTATATGTGAGAGTGCCTTGGCTACTTGTTCCTTCGTTAGAAGGCAATATTTTCATGGTACATCGTATAGTAACTTGGACCGGTGCGGTAGTGCCAAATTATAATTCTTCCTCAGAAACTTGACAAATTCTCAGACTCCGTGGGCTGCCTCCGGGAATGAAGATAGTGATTAATCATTATGTGTACCATGTAGAGATTTTTCTCTTTTCCTTCTCTCGACGTCTTTCTTCCATGTCCTCCGCTCTATGATCTTGGCCCTCCGCTTGGTGGTATTCGCCCTCCGCTTGGGGAGATTGGCCCTCCACTCTGTGACCTCGGCCATCCGCTCTGTGATCTTGGCCCTCCGCTCTGTGACGTTGGCCCTCTGCTCCGACTCAGCAATACGCCTGAGACGTTCGTCGACCTTGATGAAGTGACCACCGACATCGACAAACTTCATCGACGGCCGCCCTGGCTTCGCAATGACCTGGACTTTTTCCCTCGGAGTCTGTGTCGTAGCATCCTTGACCCGAGGCATGAGCCGAGGATTTGACTTATAAGCCTCCTGCATCTTTGCATATCGCTTGGCTGTCGTCTTGGCGTGCTCCAAAGACGCCGGAACAATAGGTTCCTAGAGATAGCGTTCAACAACACAAACAAGAGCGGACATGCAAAGTATCTTACCCGGCCGTCCTCAGGAACGGACTCCCAATACAGTTGTTGGTAGCGTTGCCGAGCAGCATCACGGTTCTCATCCCGCTCAAGCCTATCCGCTTCATGTACATCCGTCCTGCGGATATGAGATTCGCTAGGTTCCCGGGGTACATTAAGAATCATTTCCATCCCTCTACGGAAACCAGTTTGAAGCGGGATGCCCTAGAACAAAATATTTTAGCGACCAAATAAGCAAAAAATGATGATGATGAGTCAGATGGGGTTGTAAATGGAATAACCATTGTCTGGTGTATCAGACACCAGATCTCTTCCAATTCGCGAATGATAATTAAGATCTCATCATGAAGATGTATAACTAAACCAAGGACGACTACTAACCTTCTAGAAAAGCGAAAAGCGAATTACGAAAGGGCATTAGTAAGATGACCATCATGCGAAAGACAATCTTGAATACCTATATCAAAGGAGTCATCAGTAACATGATTTATCTCAGTGACTTGACAGGTTCAGTAAGTTATGCATAAATTGGTTAACCATAGGTTTTGTCTTCAAGACTAATCGTTTGAATCATCGTTACAAATAACCGCGGTGCGGCATTGAAACTTATTGTGTGCAACTAACCTTGACCCAGTCTGCTTCCATTCCCTTAAGCCTTAATATTGCATCGATACGCTTCAAGCTCAAGTGATGCCTCCACGCCAATGCACGAGCATTGTTCATGATAGGATCAGCCATGTAACTCTGATAGATAGTAGTTCGTACGGCGTCTGAGACAGGTGGTGGTGGTTTGAACGAAGGATTCATTGGGAATGGCTGGATGATGGATTGAGTTGGTCACTTCAGTGGGCGAAACACAAAGGAGTAAGACGAACTCAACTACTTGACCACCCAACCATTTGTTCGGTCCATCAGCCTTTCTAAAATTCTCGCCAGCAGCTTCCATAAATTCCTTGTACGTCTCGGGCTGTCGCATCTCTCCTGAACCTTGCTTTTTAAATTCTTCAACCGCATCTATAAGGGGATCTGGAGCATCAACATCGTCATTGAGATCCTCCTCTGAGGAAGGTTCGGGAGAGAGCTCAGAAAATTGCCTGCGTGTCAAACATGTCAAGGAGTTATTACATTGGGCATAGTGATGAAGAGATGGCCGATGGCACGTTCTGGCACATCGAGGAGCAAGACGAAGATAGGAGAACATGGCTGAACACGCCACAAGAAAAAATTTAAAGGCAGGTTGGGTTTTCATCACGTGTTCCCACTTTATGGCCGGCTAGATGGTTGCCAAAGTATGGACCTACTCAAGTTGCTACTATTTTTCATGTCAAAATGTTCAAATACTTCGAGCATTGACACTCTTGCAATGTTTCTCAAGCTTGAGCTTCTCAATATCTTACGTGTATATGCATCGTTAACTCCCCTCAGAGGAGTTGCTTTTCCCGACCACTTGGGTTTTGCTGTCATCCATGATTTCCTTCTTAAGAACATCCTATTGGATCCTCATTTTCTTCGATATCCACCATCCGAACAATATCAAATGATTTTTTGGAAATGGGCCATTCAAAATCTAGAGAATATGACAAAAAATGAGGCATGTGTCTATCGTAACTGAATCTATATTCCCGATATGTAATTTTAGTCTTCAGGACGTCGAGATTGATTCCCAGATCTATGAACTTTATTCAGCACTATTAACATCACCGGGACTGTACGTACCCTACTTGTTGCCGAGATCAATTGTGTCGATGAGGTGTTCAGTGCGCCCGGTACCACACAAGCTGATAATCGTGATGAAATGTGCCCTCGCAGTCTACCAGTCCAAAAACCTCCATCTCCCGCATATATTACACATTACTGGCGGCCGATAGCTGATGCTTCTTCTACCGAAGAGTGTATATCCTTGGGCAGTCTCGAGACTGTCACCTTACTTGAGTCACGCACCACAATTGAGGGTGGCACGACTGGCATGCGGACATGGCTGGCTAGTTTCGTGCTGTGTGATTTTTTCACTAGGCACGTAGGTGAGCTCGATTCACATCAAAAGAACAAGAACTGCTTTCTAATAGATTCTTGAAGACTCGCTGAGAAACAAGAGAATACTTGAGCTAGGATCGGGGATCGGTTTCTTAGGGATCATACTCGCACGCCTGCAGCAAGTCTTGTCGGCAGAGGCGCCGCACCATGCTCTTTGGTTGACAGACGTCAACGACAATGTTCTCAAGAGATGTCAACAAAACCTCCAGATGCCGTGCAGTATGTTTCTCTAGCATCAGCGATTCTACACAAGACTTTTACCTCATTTGTCTCTTTTTAAACTAAGACAAGACTTCAGCCTCAGATATACACTACCGCTTCCTCGATTGGTTCGATGCATTGGACAACGACCGCATAGTTTCTCTCAAATCAGTCTTGACGGATGAAATTGACGCCAACTTGATTGTAGGCGCCGACATTGTTACTCCTTGTTCTTTCACACTTTGTTTCAAGTTTATGTTAACGGAACATCGCAGATTTTCGATCCATCTCTCATCCCAGCTTTAACGGCTGTTTTATGTCTCGCTCTGCAGCCCGCCCATAACTGCGGACCCAAAGTAGCAATTGTTGCTGCAACAGTAAGGAACGAGGACACTGTTGCACAGTTCGTTGAAGCAGTTCGGCGTAAGCTTTCTAGTGTATAGTATTGTCGCATGTACTAAGAACTTCAGGAAATTCTCTTCGTATACAAGAGTTACCATTTGTCACTCAAGATTTCTCGTTTTTACAAGATGTCGACAAGGACCTCGAGAATGTTAAAATATTCCAGATAACATCATAGTGTACGTTCCATCATCACTGCACCGAAAACCAAAAGTGTCAACTACTTTTTTATAGGACCACAAATCTGGCACATACACCGTTCATGGGGTATATCAAATTCTCCACAATTAAAGCATGCCCAACCTGTTGTAGTGGTTTGTGGTCTTATCGTTGAACACGCGTCACATTGCAACGCCATTGGCCTGTTGAGCAGTGTACAGGCCGGACAGGGCCACTCCGCTGAGGATTCGTAAAACTTCGCAGTGATACTGCGGCCTTGGGATGATTCTGCTGCATGATTTATGGGAGGTAACGTTGAGGGACTTGACTTTGTGGCAAGCGTTTGTAAATTAGACACCTTCGACAACCCAGCAACTGGAGCTCTGTGGTGAACATTAGTCATTTCCCCGGAGTATGATTCGTCCAAGGTGAGGTCAATAACATGATTCTCGATGCTATCTTTGGCGGCTCTTGCAGCTTCAAGATCAGCTATAGTACCGGACGCGCATGATTTCTCGTCCCGTGCTCTACGTTCAGCAGCCTGAAGATTCGTTTGTTATCGATAGCTTACAACCCGCGAATGTTCAGAATAGGGACAGATACCTGAGCAGCAAGTTCTCGTGGACTCAAGCCTTCGGCATTGACCCCATTACCCAGACGGCCACCACCGCCAAGTATTCGTGAGGTCTGTCTTCGCTTTTCTGCAGCTTCGAGAGCTTTTGCGCGAGCCATATGGGGTGGTACGTTATGCGATACATTGGACCCTAAGCGATGTCCCTTTGAGAAGAACCCTTCCCCAGCATACCCTGAACGTTGTAGGGCATCATACTCATCCTGAAGTCCAGAAAGATATTTATAGAACTTCTCATCATGTGGACCATGAACATTGTGCGTAAGCTGAAAGGAAATCAGTGTGTTTATCAGCAACAGTAGCCGCTCTTCCTAACCTCGTGTAGCATAGTTTGCACGAGGTCAGCTTCATGATAGAACGTATCCGATGCGTGTGAGGGACGCAATCGTATATAGATTTTTTGCCCGCCGTTGATGTCTAAGCATTGAGTATGATTTGAACGCCCAAGGAGCTTGAGAAGAACATACTCAAGCCTATAAATTATAAATGCACATTAAGGGACTTTACCCTAACATACATAAATCGTCAACCTACCAAGTAGACCAGGGTTGTCGGGAAAGAATTCAGCGAGGAGGGGAAGCTTCCATCCATGCTTTCGCATGATTGGTTTGACAAGAGAGGCAATCTTTTGAAGCATCTGTAGGGCGCGATCGGCCTTTGGTTTATTCTTCAAGTGCATGAATGTTTCCACAAAAGCTTCCGACATCTTGCCCTAGCTATCGATGTGAAAGCAAGAGAGTATTGGCTCAAGCTGGTCTCCGTCCCGGCTGGTAAGCCACATCCTGAGCTTATTCTTAACTTTTGCTTGGAAGCTAGTTCACGTGACACTCTTTTCCTTGAAAAGAGGCCTAGGGCAGCATCGCTTTGCTCGGCAATTTGCAAGTTCAAAGGTCCATTTGAAATCGAGCTCTGTTACAGCTATCTGGTACAAGTACATACATACAATGCTAAAACGAGTTATGTGGACTATTTTGCTAATCAATTACCTATCATAAATGAGGATTACGTGGCGGTGAACAAACAACAACGAACAAGTACAGTAATCAATTACAGTAATCAACATGAGATGCTCTATAATGTTACAATGGTGGAAAAGTCGTGAGTCATGATCATAATGCCTAAATCATATGCATATGCATATCAAGAAAATTTACCGCCGAGGGTTTGGAGGTGATGGGCGAGGGTTCTTCATTGTCGAGAGAGTATACTCTTCCGTCTTCACAGCCTCGAACACACGTATTGTCCTGACATGTGTCAGTTCATCAATCTTGTCAGGCGGCGAGGTGGCGCTGTCAGGCATGAATGACAGGGGGCTACGAGGAGCTGCCGACTTAGCACTGGCAGGCGTGTCAGCGCCGGGTTTGTAAGTCGGTGTGGAGGCGGAGTCTTGAGCATCAAGATCACCATCTGCTTCCCAATCTGACGGGATGTCAGCGGGCCAGTTGAAGCGACGTCGGCGGAAACTATGTAGTCGGATTAGTAATACGGCGGGTCCTTGAAAGGAGACAACTCGCCATTCATACTCCCAAAGGGCTTGCTCAAATTCCTCATCGCGAGTGATTCGGTTCCCGTCTTCATCAAGAAACGTCCGAATATAATCCATGAGAGCGGGCTTACATCCGATAAGCATGTGCACATTCTTAAGCGCATGCATCTCGAGTTCGTCAGGAGACATGGAAATAAATCTGTTGGGCCAGACAATTAGACCCGGTGACTGAACAGGGGGTGTAGGACCAGCGACAAGAGTTGATGAAGACGAAACAGGGCGATTGGTCGATGACTTTGCCAGCGCTGTTGCCTCACTGAGTTCAGAGTAAGATATCCCAAGACGGTTTGCTGCCTTGGCACTAAGCCTGCTGTCGCCCGAAGAAGATGAGAAGGTAGTGAGGCTTTGCCTATTAGTTTCGACAGTCGTAGTTTGGGGAGGAGACGAAGAGAGATGTGGCTGATTATCCGTGACAACGGATGGCGTATCGGGAGGCGTGCTTTCCTTGTGAGAAAGTACCGGTGTCTCAGTTGCATGTTCGTTAGAAACGGGGATGCCCAGCCTCTGCGCGGCTTTCGTACTAACGTTTTCCGGGATGCAAGAGACCACCACCGTTGTATCGCCTGTGATGCCAAGTCGACCACTTGCTTTTGCACCGAAACCTTCAGAGATAGGGGTGTCCAATACAGGAGAACACCGGCCCATTGAAGTTGGGGTCGATGGTTTGGTAGCCTTCTTTGTACGTTTCTTCTCCTCCTTGTCCGGGGAAAACCATTTACTCCGACTTGACCTCTTCGACTCGGATGCATTCTCCTCTTTCTTACCCAAGTTACCCACCCGATTTGCTTCAACACTTTCGAACTGCTTATGGGCATCTTTTGGCGCCAATTTTAGATGATAACTCTTCGGTTTCTTCACGTTTCCGAAGACGTGTTGTATGACTTCGGGTGCGAAGTTCGACGGCTGCGAATGAATACCGAATTTTTGATGAAGCATATTCTGAAACACGGTTTCGATATCTCTGCTGGCCGCGGCTTCTGTGTTCCAATCATTTTGATTTTTCTGTATCGGGTCGACGGTTGTTAGGGTAGGCAGGGAATCTGGGGTAATGGGGAGGTCGGCGTCCGGCAATGCCGGAAACGGAAATTGCTGTGGGACACCGTTGTTGGACATATCAGAGGGAAAAGCTGAAATTGATGACTGTCTCCGAGTGTGCTGTGATTGTAATGATGTGTCTCCGTCGCTGATCAACGTCGAATCGGACTTAATGGACGCCACATCGTCTTCGTCTTCAACTTCAAATAGGGGCTTGGAGACGGGTGCTGGTGCATAGGGAAAGATGATCTGGTCGTCGATCAGCTCAAGCCTGCCGTTGATCGTGAGTACCCGATGAATTTCGGAAAGAACCAGCTCCCATTTGTCGTATGGAATGCAGAGAGACAGATTTGCCACTCGCACAAAGTCGAAAGACCTGCTCGGGAACGGCCATGGAAAGACGAGGCTAGATTTGATCACTGTTAGTTGTGAATATGACGTCTTAGAAGAGACCATGGTCATACAAATTCCCCTGGATGAAATCAATCTGATGGTGGTCGCGAGCTTCAGGCATTAAGATATCCACCATGTCAACCCCGGTTACAATGGCTTGTCTCCAGTAACTGGCCGCTTCCACAAGCCAGCGACCAGTTCCGCATCCCAAATCAAGTACAGAGATAGGTTCCTCGCCAGTAAAGTCATAGAAGGATGGGTTCTGCAAAGGATTCAGTCGGCGCAATAAAAGCTCAGATTGACGATCACTAATGATGATAAATATGAATGAACTTTTTGAGACAATGACGTGACACACTTCTCTAAAAGAATAGGATCGTAGGTTTGCATATAGCAAGCATCATAGTCGGTGTGGAGCCTCATATTAAATCGTCTCATCCAACGATTCTTTGGTTTCAAGCGACTTGTCTCTGAAAGAGTGGACCGGAGGTGCAGTTGCTTGTATTCCTCCAGGCGCTGCTTTTCTGCGCTCAGTCGTTTGTCTTTAGACATGTTAGGAATGGAAGCAAGAGTCGACGCCGCGTCAGAGGAGCGTGCTCGATTGACTCGAGGAGCGCTGGGTCGTTCTGTGGTAGAGGTGGACTCGTCAAGAAGAGATGACAGGGATCGCTTCTTCCTTAGTCCTTTGGACTTGGTGAAAGACGAGAACAGGCCGTGTGAGGTCATAGACTTGTCTTTTAGTGGATTAGAAGCGGGTGCAGGAGTTGAGAGGGCTGGTGCAGGCATCCTTGGAGGATGCTTGTGCTCTTTCTCCTTTTCCTTACCCTTCTCTTTATCTTTGAAGCCGAAGCCCATAGTGAAAGAAGCTGATCGCAAGAGGGAGCGTGGACGAGGGACAAAGGATTCTGAAGCCGGGAGTTCGGAAATATAGGAGATGCGCTTAAGAGTGTAATGACCTGGCCCTGGAGGCGCAGAAAGAGAAGATTCGAGTCTGGACGCTGAGATCAGCGAACCCGGGCGATAGGTCGTCGTGTTCATTGTCAGAGAGATTGAATATATACTTCAAGCTATGATCAATGGCCAGGAGTGGCCAGTGGAACCTTTGTGGGCTCTCCGAAGGGTTTTTCTGGTAGAACGGACAATGATGAGGCCAAGCAGCGGGTGGAAGCACAAGAAGAAAGCAAGCCGACAGATATATACTGAGTGAACTCCGGTTATTGCATGGCCAAATCCATTAGGGAGGGATAGTGTGCATCAAGGTCTATGATCAAAAATATCTTCCGATCTGGATCACCAAGCTTACGTTCCGTACGGCCATCCTTGTCAGCCATGTCAATGACAAATGCCAGAGCAGTCCCATAATAACGTTCTATTGCTATAATACTACATAGAACCCTTACAAAGCATCCTTAATCGTCATCCTTGCGCGGAGGTGGCCCGCACGGCTGCAACATTCGCTATAATAAGGCAAGCCATGCTCATCGTGCCGAGAATAATTTTGTGAATGAAAAAAAACTGAACAAACCTCGGTCATTTCAAATTTGACGCGTCCAATCGCCTCGCCATCTGCTATAGCAAGATATGACGTGAGTGTGGGATGCCCAACAATGGAGGCCAGTGTATCCCGATGCTGATGGGTAATCCAATCACTTTAGAAGAAGTAAAGGCATTGTCCATAGTAGCCACACGACACGAATTTAACGTACTATTTCGTTAGATCCGCATGTCCTGGTAGTCTTTTGAGCTCACAGCTGCCTGAGGGGGTGTAAAGACATACCAGTGCCAGTGTAGCGAGCATGAACTTGGAAGCTATTAGTTTCGGAGATATACCGGACTACTTGACGCACGATGTTCCAGCTGTGTATTTGCTGTGTATCTCAGCTCAGAAGACTGTGAATTCCACAGAATGTTAGCCTCAATGAAGCCCCTCCAACGTGTATGAATGACGGACCATGGTAGGGTTCAAGGCGGTGTTTACATTTGTTTCACCTGTATGTATGGAATTTTTGCATCGACGGCTGAATAGCCATGGCCACTTCAACGGAACGAGTCAAAGGTAGATTAGCTGCGCTCTTAGCTTCATTCGACGAACTCGAGGAAGTCCTCGAACCCCTCTTCGCTCAGACTCTACCCGAGACGATCGTAGGCCTCGAACCTATCCAGCAAGCCAAGCTCCAAACTGTCTTACCTTACTTAGTCTATGATCTCGTATTCAGTGTGTCAATCGTTACTCCCGCTAATACATTCTTATATGATTCCCAGTCTATCTCAAATCGAGGGGTATCGATCCGAAAACGCACCCTGTCGTCCCAGAACTAGTAAGCAATGCCACTTAACCATTACCAGACCTTCCCGACTCATACAGTCCTGTCGTAGGAGCGAGTCAAGCAATATTTTGGTAAAATATCCGCTGCCGAGAACCCGCCGCAGAGTACGTGTCCTATGCGTGCCTTCAAGATTGGCTTTGTAACCCCGTTTGTTAAAGAACGGACCGAATTGGACAAAGACGCTGCACAGAGATTTATCAAACATGCTATCACTCAGGCAACATACGCCAGGTCACCTACCGAGGAAATGCCTAGCCCTTCATCATTCGTTCAAGCGCAAACTAAAATTACAAGTAAAATGCTTGAACGTCAACTGTACGAAAAGAAACTCAAGGAACAAGACGCTCAGGAGAGCGAGGAAGAAGAATTAGAAGTTTTCGACGGCGACGACAGAATGAAAATTGACGCATCAACTCCTGAGTCCACGAGGAACACCAAGGGAAAGGCCAAAGAAGTTCCTCCCACAATCAACGATTCAAGCTCAACAAGCAGCAACAAGCGGAGAAGACCCGTTGTCGATCCGTTTGCGGGTACGCCATCGTTGGATCAGATGCTGCTCTGGGCTGACTTTCTTCAGGTTATGGTGATGACACGCAGGCTTCCACACCGGCCACTAGTGATATGTCAATCCCAAATACGCAGCAAAGTAAGAAACGGTCTATAGACGTTTCGATGACCGAGTCGGCTGTTGGAACACCGGTACCGGGTACTCAATCGAGTTCTGGGTCTGCGAAAAAGGCAAAGAAGAAGAAGCGTAGAAAATCCCTGACCTAGACAGCCATCTTAGTCTTAGGACTTGAGTTTGAGTGGTCGATGTTACAAAACCATTGTTTTTGTATACGATGCAAGAGTTATGAATGTACATTGAATTTATGTTGGATGGTAGTAAAAGTACAAGACTCGTCAGTTGGGTTGAGTTGAAAAAAGATACAGATACATCTGGAGAGATCAGGAGCAAAAATGGTACAAGGGGATCATAGTCTTACACAGAATGTTACATCACTCTACATCCATCGTTGTTCATGTCAGCAATATCCAACGGAGAGCTCCTGCCCGAGGTCCGCGGCGCTCCCCGTCCTCCAGGAGACCACCAGCGTAGTGAGCGCCTCAATTGATCATCCGTCTCGGAGTCACCTTTGTTCCCTAGCTTCCGCTTCGACCTACGCCTCTTTTCCCTGACGGCCTTCACATTATCAACTGTCTGCCACGAATAAAATGACTTCAACACCACACGCTTCTCGTTACACTCATCCTGTCCGACCTTCAGCTCATCGGCGTTATCATCCCTCGCATCAAGGAACATAAGCTTCCGTGCCTCGTACGCGCGCCAACCCATGCGCGGTCGCGTCATTCCCGCAAGGTCTTTCACAGTGTTTTCTGCTATCCCACGACAATCCACCACGTTCGCTTTAGCATTATCCATTCCGCGTTGATGGCATAAGCGCACAAACTCTTTGAGCACAGTGCTGTTGATGTGAGTATTGTCTGCCTCAAGGTGCCTTAGGCGTGTACACCCCCGAACAAGACTGAGCAGAGCTTCGTTAGTGAAATTGAGGTTGAAAGAGATATTCAGCTGCTCCA
Organism: Termitomyces bulborhizus; assembly: GCA_017580835.1. NCBI lineage: Eukaryota > Fungi > Basidiomycota > Agaricomycetes > Agaricales > Lyophyllaceae > Termitomyces > Termitomyces bulborhizus. The sequence goes on along the minus strand of JAGDQM010025316.1, from coordinate 3,923 downwards.
GTGCATGGCCAGGTACTGATGCTATGTCTGCAATGCGAGAGTGCGTTGCACTATCGTGAGGCGTGAGGGCAGCTAGGACAGCGTCAGTCATCTGGGAGGCATCTTCTAGGTCAATGCGGCGGATATACGGTGTGGAACTCAGAAGACGGATTAGACCATCGTTTTTGAGATCAGATCCAATGCCACCGAGCTCCAAAAACTCAAGATCCGGAACAGAAAATACCAGGTTGGAACAAGCATCATCCGTGAGAAGAATACAATGAGAGAGCGACAGATGTCGCAGACGAGTCACCCGCCGTCTAATTTGAGACTCGTTCGAGTCTGAGCGACCGAGGTCCCTTGGGGCAACAAGTACAGTCCTTGTACTAGTGCCTTGTTCCATGCGACACGCAACAAAGGCATCTAGCGCAGAATTGTGTAAATGTCGCGCGTAGCTGAGATCCAGGACTTCCAGATACGGCGCTGCCCTGCCCAAACTGGCCATCATGTCATCGCCTAGACCTCTGATGCCAGACATCCTCAGTTCCTTGAGAAGCAGATGATCTCCTCGCATTAGAGCGGCAGTCGCCATGTTTTCAATCCCCTCTTCATCCATATGGGTGCATCTGCTAACATCCAGGGAGATAAGCTGAGGGTTGTAAGTCGATAGAATACTGCAAGTGGTGTTAGTGACAGCCTTGAGTCCCTTGACGCATAGCCTCTGTAGACAGCGAGAACGGAATAGAAGATGGTGGAGTGAGCGAGTTGTCAGGGCCGAGCATCCTTGTAAGTTGATCGCGGTGAGTTGGGTATAGTATTGTGTTTCTATGTCAGAGCGGACGGAAAGGTGATCAGACATATCTAAGAGAGTCAGAGGAGATATCTGCGTGTTGCCTGAAATGTCTATAGACCGGATACATTGGCCACCGAGAGCCGTAAAACGGAGGACGAGAGGTTCGATCATGTTGGGAAATGAATGAAGATCAAGAGTAGCCCATAATTGCCCGTCAAAAGCAAGCGCTTGCCAGGATTTAGATACCTAAGGATTTCGATCGATTGCTATGTCAAAACTCACCATGGTATTATGACTTACCCTGCTAAGTTTCACAAGCTCTCGAACGCCTCGGTCACGTCCGACCCATCTATTTCTAGGCGACGAGGCTTTTGCCACGCACCATCGACCTTGCCTAACTGTACGCAAATGATCGACTTCATGTAAAGCCACCAAGGACTCGAAGATGTGCAAACGAAGTTCCCGAGGAAGTATGTCGTCGAAATAGTTCTTTACGACGAGAGGGATTGGGGTGAAAACATCCGGTGTTGACGATGGGACAATGTCCAGTGCCGATGTTGGGCATGATGAAAAGTACGAGCGTCCCATGTGTCTCAAAACTGTGTGATGTTTAGTTAAAATTAACAGTTTTGTAGTGTCATCCTGCATCTGGAAGTCTGATAACCTTGGAAATGCGGCATCTAGTTCATCGACCGTTAGGCCGGTACGCCAGAGGCCGGAAGAACTGTTACACCCATCAAATGCCTCAGAAGCATTGAAGGATTGAACTAAAGCATGATTGGCAGTGGGGATTTCCAATGTTACTGACTTCTTTGCGATAAATTTGCATGCAAGATTGTTAGAAGGACGTGACGATGTTAGTCTTGACTTGAGCTGAGACAAAGCGCGCGCTGTGAGGGAACGGCTAGATTGAACGGAGATGCTGGGAAGCGATCGAGGTCGGTGTACAGGTGAATGAGATTGGTTGCCAATGGGGCCTGGAGAAGGGAAAGATTCGGTATGACTGATGAAACGAGTCAGTGGGAGTATGCTCGAAGTATAAGAAGAGGGGCCGGATGCAGGTGAGCCGGGGAGCGACGACGTCGATGGAGCATATAACTCTGTAGGTGAGAAAGCTAAAGGTGGTAAAATAGGCGGTGACTCCCTCTTCAGCCCCTCGGACTGTGACTCCAAAGACAGTGCCATATTTGCGCTCCCAATATTCTCGTGGACGTTCAGAGAGTTCTGGTGATTCTGTGCATCATTAAGGAAGGGATAGCGGTCGAAATATGAAGGAGCTGAAGGAAGCAGTATATTTGATGAGTAGCTGATACCACGGCTCGTGGACGGCATGGACGCAGAATGGATATCGAATGGATCACTCGCTACAACGACGGGAACAGACAGAGGAAGTGTCCTCGTTACACCTTTGCCCTTTCCGGTCACCATTGAGTCTTGAAATGTCAATGTCTCTTCAGATTTGAGTGTTGTACTGTGAGACAATAATTGAGGAGTTGGTTCAACAGTGGTCAAGTTTGCGCGTGCAGTGACAGGACTCAATGCAGATATATGAAGTGAGTCTGATTCATCACACGGATCGAAATGGAACACCTGTGGTTCCCCGTTATCGATACCATGCGTATGGCTCATGGCCACGAAAAGTGAGGATTGCTGTTCGAGCAGTAGGAGAGAATTGTACAAGATCAATAACCGGAAGCAAAAGGGTACTAGAATGAGGAAGATAAGGAAGAAGATATAGATATGGAGCAAAGTCTGAAGCCTGAGGCCTGAGGGCCCAAAGGAACGGAACGAGGAAATCTGGCGTCAAGTGCTGTCCAAGAGCTGAGTAAAGGGGTGCGATATCGTCACGAGGCAGTCACGATCATGAGAGCGTCGGTTATCGGCGGGGAGATGCCCTCCTCGTTAAGTTGTGAAACCAATATTGTTCATAGAACTATGTAATCTGCAGAATTTTATTACGCTTTGGATCATTAATATTCCATTCCTACCGGGAAATTCATCCTGTTGATAGATAGACTATTCGGCGAGGTCCACCCGGTCCGTACGCCATTTTTTGGGAATCATCGCATATATTTTACTGTCCTCCCTTCGAGAACCCAATGAACCAGTTAACATATTTCAAACAATGTTGATCTCCATTGCACATGTAACAGATTTCGCTCATTTCGAAACATGAGTTGTGATGTCTTCAACCTCCAGATGTGAAGTCATCAGGCGACATTTAACTCCATGGAGCTATGTGAGTGAGAATGAATCTCCGATCCATGGATTTACAAATCCTCACAGGCGTATACAGAATTGATAGTCATGGTCTATATTACTCAGTTTGTCAAGGCCTCTCTGATTCGACCTGAGTAGTCTCATCACGGTCGAGCGGGTATACCAAGGTAACGACGAAAACATGAAACTTTGACGTCAGGGAATGCACTTCGATGTTCGCGCAAGTAGCAGGTACAGATGAGCCAACGATGATTTGAAACCACAAATAGAAAATTTGTAATCACAGTAGTTTGTTATTCACACAGGTGGGTACGGCAAGATTGCTCAAGGGTTTGACCATATCACCCATTCAGTCTTTTCATATACCGCAAGCTTTGTGGAGTCATCAAGGGATTAGGAAGGTGGCTTAATCAATCAACGGAAAGGATGCAGTGCCAACAAAATCCTCCTATGAATGGAAGCGCAAAGGGTACAAACTCAGTTTCTGCTAGTCGATAGAGGTGCCAACATGGACTGAGACCCGACCCAGGGACTACAACAGGCGGCCTGTACGATGTCCAAGGAAAATTTGAAAAGATGCGGAACATCAAGCACTACCTCACAGCCAAAAAATAGGCTGCGGGTCAAGTCATCATATGTGTAACATGATACTCTTCTGTACCGCTAAAACACTTACATTCTTAGTCCTGATATGGACATACCGATATGGGCTGTCCAGGGCACCCCTTCGATCCCTTTTGTGGTGCCGACATCGGAGAATCTACTGTAGGACTCTAGTGATTCCCCGCAGTTCGTCCAAACCAAGAATGGTTAATAATCATTGATTTTACGAGGCGTCAAAACAAGACTTCGCGTAGTTGTGAGAGAAGAAAAATTTGAACTTACTTATTCATGACATATTTAGCCATGTCCAGAGCAAGTAGGTATCTTT